>DWFO01001303.1:0-16291 GCA_018246595.1 Mimoniades nurscia nurscia | reverse complement strand
TTCGGCAGTCGCACTCGCAACCAACACGACCAACGAGGCAGTCAACTGTTGAGCTAACATATTCGCGCTGTAGGTTGAAGAAAGTAGTAAAATGTATAGGGCAATAGAGGAAGGTGCGCCCGAGCATAGGTCCGCTACGACGCAGCCTCCGCGCGGTCGCCGACCCTGCCCCGCGATCACAAAAAAGATTATTGTAGAAACGTGCATACTCATTTCATCACATAGTTAACTGCACTTATCAACCCTATAACATTCCTACTACGTAATCCCATGAAAAAAATTATTTACAGCTCTAAAATAATTCGGAAATTATCATTTATGTGTAAGCACATTTTTGCGGACACTAAACTCTTCGTAACCGTCGCTTTTTGAAAAAATAAACAACCTAGAACAGTCTATGTTCAGGTAGCTGCTGCCATGTTTACTCACATGGTACGTGTGAAAACGCATTTACTGACTAAACACAACAAATCTAAGCCCCCAACTAATCACTAGAACAAATATCTTGAACGCCGAGGAGAACAAAATGTACCTACATTAATGCAATTAGGGTACTTCGCTACCTGTTATGCGGAGTTAGTTACATTATCAATGTTCTAATAGAAAGGACTCCAAAACTTTGTCTTCCGCTAAGCCACCCTTCCTAGGAACAGCTGTTATTATGACTTGAGCAATGTCCACATACATAGGTTTTGAACAGAAGATTGGTAGCCAGCTCGTGGGTTAGGCAGTGATTTCTTCGGTCCTTCATTTTTTCTAACGAGACTTTACATCTGACATTCGAGGCAGGTGCGGCAGGATATGCGAGAACAAAAATTTCAAAACTTTAATCCTAGCGCTGGGTTATGGCGTTACAACATTCTACTAAGCCCGAGAGATAAAAATTACAGCCGTGTTGTTCTAGCTTAGTCAAGCAACAAGTATTCAGCAGTATTTATATCAAGTGTACAAACGGAATCATGAATGTAGAAGAAGCACATCAGGTCTGTAAGTATACAGATATATCTTGGCTTCGGTGCTGACTGCCGACCTCGTGCAGGACCTGGCATTATGAAGCAAAAATAACGATAATCACATAGATCTACGCGAAGTGTAATGTTAACTTGTTTCTGAACGCATGTCTCACGTATTGTGCTATGAATTTCGCATGAAATAAGTCCTGTATAATATAATCCTAAACTTCGAATGACGACGAGACACCGGCCAGTGCAGGGACGCCCGTGGCTTGAAGCAGGCCGAGGACGCGCGAGGACGCCACGGCCGGTTTCAAATTAGAATTTTACGACCTCTTCGTGTTAGGTTTACTGTCGACGATTTATCTGCGACCAAGATGAGCTCGTATTCCAAAAGCGACGTACAGCACAAACAATGTTTTATGATAGTAATAAAGAAACATTTCGATATGTAACATTACATTACCACCGTGGGATTTAACATCCATTAATCATAGGTGGAAGTAGCACGTATTTATGGACAACGATAATTTTAAAATGTTATCCTCGATTATTATTTTAGGTACATTCGAATTGTTACTTATTAGAAAATTTCAAATATTCAATAAAATTGAAAACTTTATGAAATTATCATTCATACATATATTTACCAAAACATTTAACAAATACCTGCATACTCCTTCCGCAGTGAAAATCAAAGTTTTACCTACGCAAAGTTTTATCAGCACATTGTCGAATACGATTATAACTTATTAATTGATACGTGTCTATCAAGTAGGAAAAATAAAAGACGGCGCAGTGAGAGTAACAGTCGGCCAACGGGTTCGACCTGGGTGGCATTCGAGTTACGAGCAACCGCGCTGTTGGCCGAGCGATCCATTATAATATCGATAAGCGCCGGTGGGCCAGTGACCGGCCCTCGGTTTTCTATAAAATGTACCAAGCATAGCCATTGTAACGAGATCTGCCGACCGCCGTGCGCCGTCATCGTTTAGCGCGCCGCCTTCTGCGAAGGACTCCCGACTGAAAGTATATTTACGACGTTTCCTTTATTTGATCACCTCTTAACGTAGTTTATTTACACATTGTTTACAACTAATTCATTGTAAACTAATAGAGTTCCTATTATTATAAATTGAGCAACACCTTTGACGAGTACACTAATAGAGTCAATGGTTAATTAAGTTTCAAAGTAAACGGAAGTAGTTCAACAGTATAATAAAGTCAAGTTTCAATGAAACTTCATTGTAACATACTAATATAAGAATTAACGTTATCGAGGTTTTTCTTAGAAACCTAAGCAGTGGGTACATATATATCACAAAAACTTTACAGCCTCATTAAAATAAAGACATTTACAGCGAAAAAAGATTTGCGTATAACAATGTATTGTCGTAAGACAAATAAGGGATTTGTCGGTGTTGTGATGTTAGGAGTGCCGCGGATCACATTTCGGATCTTTGTTTAACATAGTACCTACGTATTATGTATAATGTCCTCACTTTAGTTTATCATAAAATTCTCTGTGACGTGTGATGTTCGGCCACTCGTACCTACACGACACAAATCATGGCGTTAATCCTTGCCATTTTGAAAGGAGACCCATGGTCATTGAACGGTAAAAAGGTTGATGATGATGATGAGATCAATGCTAAGCGTTTCTTTTGATTGTCCTCACCAACAAGAGTGTATATTAAATAAAAGTATTAGTATGTAAACCAGCGGGTGGCAGCGTGGCAGCGTGGCAGCTCACACGAGTTGAGTCGGGAGAAGTGGAGCGACCGCAGCTGGCGCGGCGCCAGGAACTGAACATCAGAAATAAAACGCCACTATCTGCATTCCAGGGCATTTCCAACGATCATCGTTTTATTATACTACATCATCATATATTGAATTGTGTAATACCTTGTTCGTGTTATATTAATTGTTCAGACGTGTAGGAATCGTGGCAGATGAACGAATCACAAAGCAGATATACAACGCGGCTGTCGACGGCTGCGTGTGCCGTGGGAGAGCGAGGCTCGCCTATCCTTTACCAAGTAGGTCAGATACTGATCGTTTTTGAGATCGGCGCGTGTATAAGGACAGCGATATTTACCAGCCGGTGCCCTCTGCCGTCCCTGTAACGAACCTAGTGCAACGGTATAATAATAATAACGCCTGATCAAGTTTTGAACGACGTTGAAGATACTGTAGATGTTGACTATTGCCTATATTAAAAATTAAGTATGTTTCGAAAGTTCAAATTATATTCAATTTCTATGAATTTGCTTTTATTCGGAGATTATGAGCATATTTTAAGAAGTTGAACCATCAATCATTAGTTAACAGGTCCATTGTATATAACAAGATAATACCGTAGTGATCGGCGAAATGTAATGTTAGTCTGTAGGAGATATAAATATTCATGATGTGGCCCCGAAGGTTGAGTAAGGTCGCGTAAAAATACAATCAACTGAAATTTGGAACGAAAATATAAATGTATCAACTGGACTTTAGACAAACCTCAATAATACTTTAGTATGGCCCGTTAGTCCAGTGACTAGTGAACTAGATTGATTGCTGAGCCGGGGTCGTAGGTTCGATTCCCATCCACAGGAATGAAAAGAGTATGAAGATGAACGTAGGAAAATCACGCCTGGTCTATGACGACAGGTATACTTGGCACTAGACCTCACGCGACATTGGTGTGTATAATAGCAAGTTTACAGAATTAGGCTGTAGCGGGTGCCGGCACTGATAGCAGTGCGCGGGTAATGTCCAGATCAGTGGAAACGTAATTAATTGTTATTTGATTCAACAGAAAGACGATCGCTGCGCCGGTCGGTGCTTCAAAGGAGTAATAACGTACGATTACCATGCTCCGTGTGCCCCTCGCGCGACGCGCGCGCGGTCGCCAGGACGCGGCCGCGGGCGTGGACAAGTGTCTTTTCACAATCATGTTCATTTAAATTCCTTGTAATATCCGTACATGGAAGATATGGGAAGCACTTTGCAAGTAAATGTCTATGTGAAAACATAGGGGTTTTATTTTTTATGAAGGTCTATTGTCTTAGATTATTGTACGTTACATTATTGTAGTAACAGTCACAGAAAATGTTACAACAAATAATACATAAATAATCTTAAGCTATAGTAATCCGCTAATAAGGATTTACTAGCTGCAGTGGCGGTGCGCTTGTCACATCTGGCGCGGAACAGATGAACGCTGATGGGGACGTTCGTGAGTGGAGGCCACGACTTGGTAAAATGGCAAGACGGTGTCCAACTAAATCGGGTGTTACAAAAACAAACACAAAGTTCCTGATAATGGTTGCAAACGGAGAGCTGGAAATTCAGCTCAGTGGCGTGCTCCTGGACAGGCCTAAATGCAGCAGTGAAGGGAAAAGCACTGATGATGATGAAACCACGATTGCAATCAAAGAATTTAAAAATGCGTAAATGACATTTTAAAAGAACAAATTTAGACAAATTAGTAGGAAAATCTACCTGCTCAAAACTCGAGTCCTGTTTCTCCTTTTTGTTTCCACGACTGTGTCTCGGCGTGCGCGCTCCGTCTGGCGACCCGAGCCTCGGCGCGCATACCTTTTTTTACACGAGAACCTGTTCCCCGCTCCTATGTCGGAAGATTTCCAAAAGCGGTTCCGCCTTAATAGCTCCGGAGTGTGATTATTACAATAATGTGTACAACGAAATTTAGTTTTAATAACATAACCCCATAAAACATTCCGTCAATCTAGATAAGAAAGATTTTTTTTCATGGTTCTATTGACTCTTCATTCTAATATTTGGCTAAAACTTTTTATACGTATAATAGGTAATAATAAAATAGTTTATTTAATAAAAGTGCGCTAAACAACTATGTATGTAGTAATTATGTATGTGATGTTGTTATTAGTTCGTTGCCTCATTTCATACGAAATAGTCCGCTGTACGTATGTACATATTTATAAGTGTTATGTACAGCCTTAAATACTGAAACAATAAATAGAAAGCGAAGGTAGCTTTAGGTAATGAAGTTTTACGTTACGGATGGACTCAAGAAGTTCTTCTGTTACCAAAAACAAGCATCAGACACGTGTCGCGGCACATGGCTCCCTCACGTTTTCACTCCATCGGACCCATTCCCTCCCAATGCGGACATTGTAAAAAAATAATTTCAAGGTACATTTTTATTTGCAAGTCTTCCAGAAAAAAACCATCTAGGCAATGTTTCAAAAGTAAAAGCTAAAGCGTACGATAAATGCACAATATGCTTTTTGACCACTGAGTAGCAATCGTTGTCGAAATCGTAAGAGGGGGTCGTTTGAAGTTTCCCATAGGGATGCAACATGTCGGTATTAAATCAAAGGGATGTAAATGGCATCAATAGCTTTGTGCCACCGCGTCCCTTTGTCGGCACTCCGGCTACATCGAGCCGGCTGCGACAACGACTCGTCAGCGATCTGTTGCCGATACGAGTCTCACATCAAAGACACCGCCTTTAATTTTGCGCTACGTTAGTCACGTGCCGCTGCCGTTACCAAGCTTATAAATTCGGCATAGAGCACAAAAAAATCTAAAAAAATGTTCACGCTTCCTAGGTACCAATTTTTTGCTTTTGGCGTTCTCGACTAGCTCACCTGAGCTAGCGGGACACCTGAATATATTTATGTCTTTGTTACAATATCAAAAGCCTTTCGCAGTCTACTGCCAGACATAGACCTCCGCTAACGAGTGCTCTTACGAACGTTCGTAAAGGGTTTGGCACATAATATCCATGCTGGGTAGGTACTTATACGAGTTGGGGATCTCAGAGCACAATTTCTCGCACTGCCAACGATCAGCTGGTCGCCAAAGACTCATTGGCTCTACAACAAGGTGTACCCCAAGGTGTACTAAATTTTTCTAATTTAGAATCTCTAGTAGTGGCTCGGAGTTTGGATATGTGCCCGGTGTTTGGAAATAGGCTCACCACCTATTCCATAGCGCGACGTAAACGTAACTGGTGAAAAGTGGGAGTGTACTACATTCCTCTGCCTACCTCTTCGGGGATTATAAGCGTGATGTTACGTTCATACAGGCAACGAATAAGTACGGTTGTAACCATGCATGATGATCTTACGTGTTACGATTCCGATTGTAACTGCATGTTAAGATTAAATGTTTTATTTTATTAATAAATAAGTGTGCGGAAACGTGATTAGCTAAATAAAGAACAGAACACAATTTTATATCGCACTGGCCATAAAAGTAAAAAGTCCCTTCACGTCTACAGATAAGATGTAAAACTGTTAAAATGTTACCAAAAATAGGGGCGTGGGCCGAGAATACTTTATCTCGCCCGCTTTGATCTGCCGCGGGGCGACGCGCCAGCCACACTACGGCGCATTGTTTTGTTTTCGAGCCACTTAAAACTAACATTGCTTAATATTCATACCAAATAAACGTATTACTTAGTACGGATTTCATTTAATATGGATCGGGATCTGTAATTGTCATAATATGACGTAATTGTTTGCCTGTGGATAGAATTCAAGGCCTGTAACCTTACGATTATAAAAGCTATTCAAGTCCTTTAATACGAATACGACAGACCTTGTAGCGCACTTCAAAATGTTCGCTTTTAATAGTTCATGCCATTCCGCGCCGGCGCAGTCTATGTGCCCATTGGCGGATTATAATTTGCCATTGCAACGGCAACGTTTGGTTCCACGCAGCCAGACAGTTCGCCCAAATTAACGTTCGTTTTAAAACACACAAAATAAGCCCCGTATGACACTTACCATGCACATTCGAACGAAACTGTTCATAGGTCCGTTCATATGCTAAATTTGAAACGCAGACGGCTTCTTTGGTTTTGAATTTCAATAGAACCTGTATTGAAATTCTAAGACAAAAAAGAAAAGGAGCACCTCAGTTGAAAAAAAAATAAACCTAAAGAGGTATTACTATAAGCTGGCTTTAGTATTATTAACGTCAATAAATGAACTTACAAGAACTTACGTATGTCTCGAATTATAAGATTCTTGAAAGTTCTGTGTTTTTTCCCCTCTGTTTTACATTAGTGTCTTTGTTCGTGTATTAGGAAGGCATTTAATGACATTTATTTTGTCGCGAAAAATTATACTGAAATTTAGAAAGTTTAAGAGGTACCTATCTACACAAAACATTGTAATTCAATTTCATATTCAGTCATCAACGTACTCGTATGTGTTAATGAAGATCGCTAGCAACTTTTATATCTGTCCAGTTATTATGAACCTGTAATGGTTAGTGGTTGTAAACTGCTTGCTCGTTATGAACTAAAAATAAACTTACGAAATACAGAGGTACAGGCAAAACTAGAAGCTACGGTTGTGGGAGCTCAGCGCAGCGGAGCTCTGCTATATGCGGAGATAGCGTCGCTGCGCTCGGGGCCGGCGGGCGCGTTCGCCGCGGCGTGCAACGCACCATCAAATTAATTACGTCTATATTTCAGCCCTTTGTCGGCTACCGCTCGGCCGCGCGCTCGCCGACCGCCCGCTCTATTTGCAACTTTCCACTCGCCATTTAGACTGACATTCAGCCCGTAAACGGGTTTGGGGAATTGAATGGTTCAATGATTTTAGACCTTAGCATGCAGACGTTTTTGTAATATCGCTGTGTAACTTAATAGAAAGTCCTTTGGTAAACTTTTTTTTAACTTATTTAAGTTTTATTGTGTAGTTGCACAAAAGTTTTAATACTATTTTAAGGATGTTTTTATAAAATTTATAAGTTATTAACATTAAGAAAATATATGTACGTACCTATGCTTACGCTCATGACACACATAACATTTAATATTATCCCCATATCACTGGAAGGTAGCTAAGTTTGTTGAAATTAATTTCATTGTATATTTTATACATCAAACACTTCACAGTGTAATACCGTAAATATGTAATTATAAAAACAGGTTTGCATCTAAAATCTAAGATAAATATGTTACCTCCACTCGTGTCATGAAAAAACAGCGACCAAATTGACTATTTCGAGGCATGCCCTGCGGAGGCGGCGGCAGTCAAAGGCTTTTCGTGATCAAAGGCGCCGCCATCGACCGGCCGCGGCTTTGATCTCGCCGCACGAAGTGCAAATTATGTTGTAAAGACAGTGAGTGGCGCGCCCGCCGCCCGCCAAGCGGAGCGGCTAATTAATTCAATTCGATGCGATGTGCCATGTCCCCGGTGCAGAGGTGCACGCACACTATGCAATAGGACAGCGCATATTGAGGTGTAAACACCTATGAGAGGTTACACAATTCACGGGCATGAGTATTAAGTAGTTTACTATACTGTCATCAAAGTACATTAAACCTATACAAATGGTCCGTCATTGTATAATCACCACAAAATACAAACGGCTGTGTATACATGCCATTATAGCAATTGTTAAGTTTACATGTATAATTTCCCTTTAAAGTTTGGACTTCTCAGTATTGAAGTGTACGAAGCCCTCAGGGGCACCTACTTCACATTGTAACCTACTCTCGTATTAGTTATATTGCTTAGCGCACATGACATGATACGAGAATGTTATCTGAAATACAACCTCCAATGCTTAGCTTTTAGTAGGGAATAGCTATATGGCAAAAATTTGGTGGTCAGACTTTCATAACTATATTTGACTAAATGTAACAATAAAAAATACATTCTTTTTTTGAAGGACATGTCGAACAAAATGCATTGCCACAAAATGCACTGGCGGTTCAGTGTTAATGCAACATGAATAACTACAGTTTTAAAGTAATTTGAAGGCTGTTTATTCCTTCGTGTAATTTGTTATGTTTTCTGGTACAAGCGTAGCTCAGATCTGTCAAATTATGCGGAAGAAACATATTTCGAGGAATAACGAAGCAACGATATTTCGTTGCAGCAATTTATAGCCATTATGCGCTGGTCGTTTGTAAACAATAACCGGTTCAACGATGGTACGTTCTCTTTGAGTGTATTTCGCGCGCACCGGCGTCTTCAGTCGATAGAGATGGGCAGTCATATTGTCCCACAAATAAACAACTATTGTGAATTAATATTAGTTCTTACACAAAACAACTAATAATATAAATGTTAGTTCTTTTGCTATTTGTCGTTATAATAATAGTTTCTAAAATAAATTATTCGAATACGTATTTATGCGTTATTTATGGTAACGTTTATAATTTTGATCACTTTATTATAAAAACAATGATCTCTGTTGCAAGGCTACTCTATTTAATTTTTAATTTTTATTTTTATTGAATCTGTCCATAAGTATCGTTCATGCACAAACTAGTAACTTAATTTAAAACAATTATAAATGGAATATAGAATTTATTTTGTAAACCATTGTAGGTTTTAACTATTTAGTGGTCATTGCTACTCTACACTTCAAAAAGACTTGAATTCCATAAGAAATCAAGTTAACGTTTTTACGTTTAGGACTGGAAAGTCCATAGCCTGCGTTTACACCATTCAAGCTACATACAGACACGCAATACTAGTTTATGAATCGAACTAATGCTTCTACAAGGCAATCCATCAATATAATCATGTCGGTTAGCTCCAGGGTTAAATAGTTAATCGAAAATTAATAGGTATCTACAGTTTTGAGCTATACGAGTTGATCGAAATAATTTTGTTTTAACATTAACAACGTAGACTTTCGGTTAACGTTTCGTTTCAGCACCGATCACAAACTATTTGCTGTTAGTTGCTTGTGTAATTAAACACAGTGTTATTAAATCGCTTCTGCCACATACATATACCCATTTGATCAGTACTTAAGCTGAGTTCCCATCTCTAGCCCGATCAGTAGGCCTTTCGGACGAATCGAACCGTAGATATTGTTGTAGTGAGGGGCGGAGGGGGGGGATCGAGAATCGAGTGCCGCGTGCGTCGACCCTCGGCCGCGCGGAGCTTTGATCTCGCCGTCGCGTCGTCGACGATGCCGCAAAGGTCCGAAGATTCCGCTCTCCAGTTACCGAACACACCTGCCGCTAAATATATCGTGTTCCCAAATCGAACAAAATAAATATATTGTTTTAATTTTAACATATTGTGTGCTGAAACGGTTGGCGCATTAATCAAAAATTATCGATATCTACTTATTACAGTTATCGCGAGGAATCGATTAATCATTAATGAGATCGTTTTGTCATATTATAAATGTACATGAGTACATATATCCCTGATACGAATCAAACAATATAATCGGGAATCTGTAATGCCAAGATGTACTGGTAAATACCATGATGTAATTAAACTAATTCAAATTCAAATTCAAATATCATTTATTCAAAATTGGTTCATTACAACACTTTTTGTACGTCAAGATGAAACTACCACCGCTTCGGAACACACTATAATCTATATCATAAAAACGATTGAAGGGTTCAATAAGAGCAGAAATATCAACTTCAAAATAGAACTATCTGTTCAGTGAAATTCTTAGTATGTATATTTATTGTCAGAAAAATAATTTTATTCCATGTCGCGACTGATACTTTCGCGCTGGAGACGCGACGCCGACATCAGATTAAGCTGTGTATAAATAAATGCGAGCGGCGACAAGAGATTGGATCCAAGAGCTACTCGGAAGCGCTATTTCCAACATTCTACGAACATGCACTTCGTGTTTATGGACAGGACAGACAAAACAGTTAGTACTGGCTAATGTTAATAATTCACATTGCTGTAGAATGTTGACATGTTGTTTACAGCCCACACAATATTGTTTGATATTCTTTACGTAAATGGAAATATTAATGTTTATAAAGAGATGGCATGTTGATAAGGCTATAATGAGTTATTCAGTGAAAAATGAGTAATTTCCCAAAAGTGTTAGTTGTTTTCACGTCAACAAACTTGATAGATTCGCCGCCGCGGCCATATTTAAATTACAGGTTTGAATTGTAGGTACGTACCTACAATTCGAGTCGAGTGGTCGACCGCGCGGGATAGTAAGCTCGTACCTACTGATGCCGCTTTCTAGAAAATTTCTAAATTCTTGCAACGGTATTTTGCTATTATTTTAAATAATATCAGAAAAAGTCGCGTTTTTGCGTGTTGTTGCATTGTTTAGTAACTACGATTTAGATTTAGTTCACATTTACATAATTTTTGTAAACTCATACTCGTTCCTATTTCAATTTAAAAAATAAATACCTATTTATAAATTATTGAAAAACTGAAATCTATTATAAATTATAATAGTGATTTATTTCATAAGTTATGAATACTATTAGAAGATGATTTGGAAAAGTCGTGAACATTTTCAAATTTACTTTGGGAATCTAATTTTACCGTAATATCCGCAAAAATTGGATTAAGAATATGTTTTCACGCGAATTCGTTTAGCACCGCGTTCGACGCTGTCAATTGAAATCATATTAGAGCACTTTCCTGAACATGAAGTTGTCGTCTCGGCTCCATCCTTATTTGCTTTTATACCTAAAAATGTTTGCTGGAATGGAAAAAATAAATAAAGTTACCGAGAAAAGAGTTTCGTCAAAAATATTTACATTCCCTATAACAGCAAACACTCTGATTTAATTGGAAGGTTTGATATATATTTTGTCACAACCATACATTTAGACTTTAATTAAACAAACCAGACTTTTATGGTTATGTATTGTGAATTGCGAGAATAATTGCAATGCGAAATCTCATGGATTTTAAAATAAAAATATTACAAAATAACAATGTCTAAAAACTTTATTTGCACGGTAAAAATGTAATTTGAGTGGTGTGGTTGTTTGCTCTGTCAAAGTGACCCCCGGAGTTACACAGTCGCCTTTAAGAGCCGGATTTCTTTATTTATTTTGTTTTCTTTTTCATGACAAGAGAGCCGCTTTCCTATCGCTCTTTATCTATCAACTTGTGTAAATAAGCACGGAATCATGGCCGTAGTGTAAATAAAGAAAGAAATATTATCAGACAAGAGTAAACTTGTGAGGAATTATCACCAGCGAATGTAAATACATGAGAGAATATATTTAGTGTTTCCGTATGTTTCATTATGTTTATCTTCTCGTGATAAATTTATCCGTGTAAAGCTTTTTTTATTCAATTAGACCATGGCCATATCCATGATTATCTAAATATTATGTTCTTTGCTCGTAACGATGGAAATTTCTTTTGCGAATGCGCAATAAACAGCTCATTTAAACTTAGCTAAGCGTCTTTATGCTTCATTTAATGTTATATATTTGGCACAAAAAATATTTCATACATTGATTACATTGTAAGCGTTTGCACACACAAATTTCGGAATAACTGCTTCTAGAGATTGTACATAGGTACTTCCGAATAATTTCTGTTAAATAGTTCCTTAATCGAAAGTAACATTGTTATTGTAATCAATATAATAATATGAGTACCTTAAATTACGATTAGTTATGGAGTTCATAGTTTTGAAGTATTTTAAAGAGGGCAGAATGAGTAAAATAATGTTGTAGTCGAGCTGTTGTAGAGTAGCTTACTGTCATCATTTTTTAGAATACGTGGGTAGAATAAGGAATTATTAATTGCGCCAACAAATTGATAATATTCACTATACTTATTACATGGTTACTACTACATAGCCTAGTTACTGATTTCATTAGTTGTAATAATGGGTATTAAAACTAGCTTAATAGCGTTTCTAACAGAGAATGGTGCATACAGTTCAAACGGAACTATCTTGTTTCATTCGGGGAGGGTGGGGTTTAAAGTGCAGATTTTCAAATAATATCAAAAAAGAACATAAAAAAATTGTGATGTTACTTTTTTTATGTTTTTTGTATTAACACGGTGGTGACTTCTGTTTCGTGCAAGTACGAAATTCTTGAGGGTAGCACATTATATTTGAGTATAACCTTCTCACTTTCTACTTCACTTACATCTTCTAGCTTTTTAATGATTTACACCTTTTAACTTCTTTAGCCTTTAACTTCTTTAGAAGCCTATATAATGTCATATGACACAGTTCTAGTTCCCGATTTACCGTTTTGAGCTTCCCGACCATCCGTGATAATAGCATCAGATGCCTGATTTATAGTTCAACCGAAGTGTTACCCCCGTTCTATTTTTCTTTTGCAGTTCACATCTTGAAACAAAATTTTAAATTTTAAGTTTTTCGTAAGGGACAATATTCCTCATAATGAAGGGGTACGTTATTCCGCGGCACAACTGGCCCACCAAATAACGGAACTTCTTGCCCCAAATTCCATTTTGTAGGTTATGTCGCATTCCAAAAACAATAGGTTAGTAATAAGCGGTAATCATTTAAATGAAATATACTCTATCGTGTTTAGAACTAATACATACTAGTTAAACATAAATATTTATAAAAATAATTGAAATGAACTGAAAAGTTCAAGTACGAAAAAAGTTACTTACCTGAGATTTTGGTATGTGCATGCGACTACCACTCTTGTTCGCTGACATAGCATCATTAAAATGGTTGCCGAAAGATGCCGTTTTGGGATGGCGTTTTGCGACGCAGTTCACGACTGTTGTTGTCTGTTTTCTTCGAGAAGCTATTTGCATCGGAATAACGTACCCTCGGCACTTTGAACTTTGGTTTTACTCTGAAACAAATACTTAGAAATAACCAAAGGCATTCATTATGGCATCAGCAATATTTCTGTACTACACAAACTCCAGTTTCTTAATAATTGCATATGAAAATCGTAAATCTCGACGAGTAGTGTGCTTGCTCCACTTTTAAGTGAAAACGGTAAAACCAACATGTGAAGTCCGCACTCGTGGCTCTTGTGGAAATGCGCGCGTCCACTCCACTGGCGTAATGCCACTTGCGTTCCTTTGAACTCCCTCGCACTCGGCGCCTTACAGCGTTGCCGCTTGTGCGAAGGTTAATTGCCTTATTTAGGCTTTTTAATCCAAAGCGCGGCACTCTACAGACGTTAGGTTTACTACATAACTAGTGCAGAGCTTTTAATATTTTGACTATAATTATATTTTTAATTAAATATAGAATGAATTTTATAAGATGTACGATATTATATATTGTATGGCAATAGACTCACCAACTATTTCGTAGTGGGACGTAAACATAACTAATGAAACGTGGGATTGTACTACACTCCTCTGCCTACCTCTTCGAGGATTACTTCGGCAAACAGTGACAAAGTGGTTCCGCAGACATAGAAAGAATAGCAGATTGAAGAATAATAAATCAAATGTACAATGAAAATGTTTATAGATGACTGTGCCGAGGGATTCCTGAATTTACCTACATATATTGCCTAATAACAACTTTATTGCTAAATCCTGTGTAGATGTACTTTTCAAATTACATCCGCTGTCCATGATATCATACAAAATACGCATTGGGAATACCTATTAAAGCAAGTTCGTTAAACGAGATAATATTGTCGTTTTATTATCATGAACACAATGTAAGCATGTGTATCTGTTAGTTTTATAGAGCCGGAGTCCAGCCCAACACTCCAGCGCCTCCCGGGATGGCATGCCGCCATGGTGTCGCCATGGGGTGGAGGGTGCGCAAGAAGAAAAGAATGTTTAGTGTATGTATTGAACAAGCAATCCCATTAGCAACTATACACTTACTCTTCTTTAATGATACCATAGCTGTGGATCGCTTTGCGAAATCATTTAAATACCGTCAAAAGACAAATTAAAGAAGAATTAGGTATAACAGAATTAAATTACTTACAGTGTCTTTACCCCTATTTCTACTGTTAATTGTATCACAAATACCTCCATTTACTCAAGGAATTTAAAATGTATAGATACTTTAACTCATGAGAATACAATACGACATAGGTATACTCTCTAGTTCTCTAGTATCTTAACGTGTGACAATTAAGCTATTATAATAGATTTAAATACCAATGTCATTGTTCAAACATCATCTACGTATGTACATAACGGATTATATACATAGGTATGTTTTGCCAGTCTATCATCAGATCATCACATAGTTATATGATGTAGTTCAATAAACGCCTAAGCGTATATGTAAGTTCCCATAGCCATAATATTTACAACATGAATCATATATTTGGCTAACAAAAAGCCGACATAATTTATTAAGCTAGAAACAACGGACAGGATATTGCATCCGGGGCGGCTCGACTGAACCTCGTCAGAACCAAGCCACCGCGCGCCGCCGTGGCGCCATGGGGAACATGGCGAATTTGGTCATTATTAATGATTTCATTGTTATTTAATCATTCTTATTGTGTTTGTAACCCTTCGTATTCTGAAGGAGAATTGTTTCCAGCTATTGGACAATTGGACTATAGTAATGTTGATGATGATAAGGATGACATGTTAAAGTAAATTATTACAAACACAACACATGTTACATTGAAGTAACAGTTACATACTTCAACACCAACAGCTTGATAATTAGAGCCACCGTTTCCCGGTACAAAACGCACAGCACAGGGACGGGACACATTACAAAGAAAAATATAGTAGGTAGGTATAGCAAACTAAATCGTCATGATGTGTCCGTTTCTCTACAAATTATCATATCAGGTATCTATTGCCATATCATTAGTTCTCTCATGCTCCTTTTGATTCTTAAGGTGAAGGTAAGAAAGAATTAAGAACTGGAGTACAATCAATTTCTAATGAGTGATGACAATACAAATTACATTTTAGTTACGTTAGTACGGAGTTGACCGCATGTGGACCATATAAGTTTCATTTAAAAGGAAACGCTGAGTCGCTGTGAGAATCAAGATTGAATCAGCGCGTTCTGTTCGAGGACCTCTTGCCAGAAATAAGCGCGCCGACGCCGGATTAAGGCAAACCCTTGAATTTTGTGTTTGCGTTACATCCTTACACACATTACTTAGAACTGGGTATCTTCATATATAGACATATATACGATATTTTGCTCTGTGATCTTTAGGTTGAAGATGTACATTCAATCAATATTTAATTCAATAACGTTAAATTGTTATCTGCTCAATAGACTTACGTTGTCCGTATCGTAACTACCTACATACTTTTCAACTAGATACTTCACATAGCGATGTATGCTTTTGCACATATGCGTATATATTAATTAGGTTATTATTTCAGATTGCCTCCAACTCACTAAGCATATTATATTACTTAGGTATGGATGATAAATATAGAAGTCGATACTTTTTTACAGACATCTAAAAGCGATATTCGCAGTGTTCATTTGCGAAAGTTTTTTCTTTCTTTCTTATCTTTATTTCAATCGAAATATTGAAAATATATTATGCGAGTGATAACTATCGGATGGTCGGTTGAAGCCGCCTAGACAAGCTAGCTTACTCCTCGTTTGTAACAGATCAGCTACCGAACTTTAATAGGACTGCAGTTTTATTTAATCCCAAAATTATAGGATGCACC
>DWFO01001302.1:0-16294 GCA_018246595.1 Mimoniades nurscia nurscia | reverse complement strand
GAGCGACCGTCTCTGCTGCCTCCCTAGCCCTCTCGGCTTCCCTCTTCTGCAACATCACGTCCTCGCAGAAGAGGGACTGACTAATTCGGTAGACTATGGCGTCCACACGTCAGTAAATTAGTGTTCAACGATATGTATATTGATAAAAAGTGCCAATACTGATAACAAAAAATAAAAATAAATCATAGTTAAGCATTTATTTTATTCGTATCTTTTCCTTATTTAGCTTTTGACCCTTTTCACCAATTTAAATATTAATAAACATGTAAATATATATCGCCTCCAAGTTTCTAATACCCTAGCATCCCAGTACAGTTTCATAAGGAAATTAATACTGTTTGAATACGTAAGCTTATGCTATTAACATTTATTTATTTGAAGTTAACAAAACCCGATTTCTAGGGTGTGTCTACAAACATAATTACTCCATATATACATAATTACTCCATATACACATTACTAGGCCATGTTTCGAACGCAGTGTATCAATTTAAAAATTATGGCTACACTTAAATGTATTCTAAGACCATTGATAGGTGCTTATGGACTGTACTTTTCATCAAATTATACTTTCAATAACGGACAACAAATCTGGACAATAAGTTTAATAGACTTCCCAGGGGAAATATATTAATTAGGAAATCAATTAATGTTGCCACATCTGTGTTACAATTACGTATTTAATGGCTTAATAAAGCATTACCATGGCAATGTAGTTAACATTTTTGCTCGATACTAACAACACTACAGAGAGTTATAGGCTCGTCGTTTAATTTTAACGCACCAGTTAACGCGCGTCACTGCCGTAAATGGAACAACAGTATTAGAGTAATATTAACAGTCTCGAACATTCTGTCGATAGGAACACGATCTATCTATTTTGTTTGTTCTTTACACAAAATATAATAATTGTATTTAATTATTAAACTTCTATTCAATACGGTTAATTTTATACCAGTCTATTTACTTTAGAATGCTTCTATTTGTTCAAACTGGACACTTTAAATACCGTAACTCGTTAAAAACTACTCGTTAAAAAACCATCATTTCAATTAATTAGTAACATAATTGAATACGACCAATTAATCTGAAGCGGACTACAATAACAAACGTTTAATAGGAATTCGCTGAAATCGATCAAGCACTACTAAATCGTTTATATCGAAGTTAGTAGATTAAACTAGCCATTTGTTGAGTTTGAGAGCGGTGATTTAGCGAAATAAATCTCGCCTGCAAACAGATTTGTTACGACCAATCGACGAGTTGATTCATCATTGTATTCACATAAACAGGATAAACTTCACTGGAACAACTTTATTCGTGTGTGCTATGTTGTTATGTAAGAGGAAATAGTCTTTTTTCTAGAACAATGGCTGAAGCGAGCGTGTACTTGCGTCTTTGTTTTGCGTTAGCCGCAATTCGATTGGAAATAAATGCTACAGTATGGCTACAGAAAATATGACAGTAGTGATCAAGTGGAACGTGAAATATTCTTTATGTATAAATACTATAAGAGCCTTAATTAGAGTCAAATCTTACAGGAGATCTACAACAAATGAGTTGTTATACCTGAGCATTAACGAGCACCATATACGTACTTGCTAAGACTGCGTAGACCTACAAGAATAGGAACGAAATAACAGTGGTATTTCGAAACAGAAATGGTCTGGTATAAAACCTAACATCACATCTATAATCCCCGAAGAGGTAGGCAGAGGAGTAAGTATAGTGCACTCCCGCGTTTCACCAGTTACGTTTGTGTCCCACTATGGAACAGATGGTGAGCATGTTCCCATACATCCAGACCTCGAGCCAGTACAAAAAAATTGTGAAAAATCCAATAGTGCCCAACCCAGAAGTTGAACCGAGGACCGCCAGATCGGCAGTGGCACGTGAAAACAACACGTCCAACAAGGCCGTCATGGTCTGATATGAAACGAAACAAAATTTTAAAAAGTCATTTTAGTCCAGTTACCTAGAACTCCGTCTGCTGTTCGACGGGAACGTGAAAGACAACATCTTCACGAAAGCTACACACTTTCGAGGGGACAGCTCCATAGTGTTTTTGCAGGTGAATAAATTTCGCCCCGCACTTTGGCCGCACGGCAGGCTATGGTCTTAATCCTTCTCATTTTGAGTGGACCCCTGTAGCCAAGAGCGGAAAAAATTAAAATGGTCTGCTGTGGTGATTATGACATCTTAAAGTATTAACTAATATTTGGAATTGTATTTTACGTCATATGTTATGATGAAGCGTGGGAGTGTAATAAACTATTCTGCCTACCCCTTCTGGAGAAAAACATGCGCGATGTTACGTTGTTACTTCATGTTACTCGAGGAAAGAAATAAATCCGTAATTCCAACACGTCTAAAAGTAAACACAGCACATTATAAGTATCGCGGAAAATATCAAGTGTCGTCCATTATCAGGCGCCATTGAGCTGGGTCTGGGATGTACTTGTTCAGCGCATACATGTATAAATGTACATATATAGAATGGCACTGATATCGTAAACATCGCCGCTACTAAATCCGTGTATTAATTTTCTAAATACTAAGTTTTGTAATACTGTATTTTTTTCTTAAACAATTTTTATAATAGGTAAACGTAGCTGGTGCAATGTGGCAGTGTACTACACTACTCTGCCATCCTTTTCGGAGATAATTTCAAATGTGTTATTACGGTTGTTCCTATATTTATACAGCTACAGTGAATTCAAACAAATAATTTCCTTCCTTAATTATAAGGCTAGTGCGTCACCGTGAACCAGCCTAAGAAGAATAAAAAATTTCTCAGCAACTTTATTATCTTTACATCTCCCGGCAATTTTAAGACCGCGTCATACACGGGTCCGACATAATGGAAAGCACTTGAATCTTGACGAAGGGAAATTGCGGCCCCGTCAAAAGAAACACCAGGATGATACAACTTCGTCTATTTCAATGACACAGAAACCAAGCGAAATTTATACGCTGGCAATTATAACACCGTTCCCTACGTTGTTTCATTTATCGCCAAAACACTAGCATGCTAAATGTAATATTGTAAATTAAAGATGAACGATTTGAAAAATTTAATTATTATTATTATTAATTACGAGTTTGGATAAAAGCCCTTAGAGGAAGCTTATGTCCAGCTGTAGACTTAACCATTGATGTCAATGATAATTATTTTTTAAAAACTGAATTTAAAGAGCATTGAATAAGGTCTATCAGAATAATATCTCACAGAGAGTTCGAGGCGAATTGATAAGGTTCTTAAGTATTATATACTTGGACTTACTTACTTATTATATACTAGACAAGTCTCCTCCCAGAACGAGAAGGGTTAAAGCCTTAATAACTACAGACTAGGGCCTAGTATCTCATATGGGCCAAGTGTAGCTCGACACTTCATACAAACGAGCGAACTTTATTGAAACTCTAAGGTTTGAAAGTTCCTTTACTATGTTTCACTTCACCGTTGCAGCAAATGACAGTTAATCTTAAAACACACATTTTGGTCAAGCGGTGCCCGCAAGAATTTGAAACCAAGGTCCCCTAGTGCCAGCTAAATCCTACACTGTTAGACTCTTACTGCCTCGTCGGTTATAATTGTTTGATCTTCATTCCACGCTATTATAACACTTTTCGACGAATGAACCAAAAAGGAACAAATTTAAATAAAACACGCTATAACAACACGAAAAGTTTACAACAAAACATCACATACTTATGTAATTATTGCCCCACAATAAGCTCAGGGGAAAACAAAGCGGAAACAAATGGCGTGCTCCGTGCCCAATTTGTACGTCCACCTTAATTCCCCTGAACATACGCTTAACAAAGGTGGGAAAAGTATAGGCATTTAACTCATCATACGAGACTTCCTTTTAAATGTTAGTCCCAAATTCCCATAAGCTATTCCCTCTCGACGCAAAAGGTAGTCTTTTTAGGGAAAGATGAACAGGTCATGTCTGTGTTTATCTATTATATCAGAACAAATTGATCATTGCAATATAATTCACCATCACCATCATCATCATCAGCCCTAGGCCACTGCTGGAGATAGCCCTCCCTTGAGAACTTTTGCTTATAACTCCCACGCTGAGCATGCAGGGTTGGGGATCGGATATAATTTACATGACACTATTAAAGTATTATTTTTTTAATCAAACAATATTCATAGGTATAGTACAAAAAAGTCAAATGAACAGACTGCAAAAATACTTATAGCGTTTAATCAGTCAATACCTAAGTTTAATGCTGATTGCAAATTCAACTCACCTTAAAGTTGAAATCAATTCAGTTAATCGATACGTATTTAACATAAGCCTAATTGATTATCACCTCCCGTTGATTGGATTGATATGTCTGCTTTTACTCACTAGTAAATTATTGTAATGATATCCAATCCAATATACCTTTAAAATATCATAAGCTATTCGTAGCTTATGTAATAAGAAAGGATAATAAAATTCTCAACCGACATTATATTATACTGGAACAAAAGACGCCTGCAAAGGACAACCATTTAAAACAAACACCAGCTAAGTCACATCGAGGTCAGTTGGGTTTGGGAGGTCCGCGTTACGAAGATAAGTAGAGGCAAAAAGCTAAATGTAATTCTCTGCATCGATCCTATCTTGGGACTGTAACGGTCTTTTCTGTCCCGAAACTTTGTTATAAAGATTGTTCCATGATTCTATCGGATGTTTTTTTGTTTAACGATTTTTATTGTTTCCAGTTTGGAATAATGTGTTTACATTATTTACCGTTTGGTAACGATAATGTTAGTGGTGACTTTGTTGGAAAATTTGATTAGCAGGCAACTTTGTTAAACCTTAAATATCTTTTTTCATCGTATTTAAGATCACCTTAGTGTTGTGTAACATAATTTTGATTCTTGAACTTTTAGAATTAGTAGTAAATTAATTCAATTCGCAAACGTTCATAAATTTCGTAATGACAACTTTAGGTAAGATCACGAATTTACGGACGACCTTGGAAAACATACGTAAAAATAACACATTTTCTTATAACTAATACATATTTTATTTCCATCAAAAAGTTAATTTAAACCAGTGATTTAAACCAGCGTCGAACATCCCGTATTTCAAAGAGATCCGTGGCAGACTACTGCATCTTATACATTTCGTATTCGAAATACTCGAAGTGAAGAATTATTACATCAATATAACAATGACGAAGGAAGAACGTTAGTTTTTGCTGTAAAGTGGAAATTTTAATTTTTCGTATATTTCTCACATCCCATTTCGATATTGGATTTGAGACTTTACGTTGCTATTCTACAATATCACTCCTGTTATGCTCATTTTTATTTTGTTATAAAAAATCCTATTTCTGTATTAAACATCATATATGTATAAAGTATATCACACTGAAGTCATTGAAGCATACTTTATTTATGTGACGTCGTGGAACTTATTATTTGTAGGGGCGGGGATGGGTATTACCCAAGAGCTACTGCGACCTCAGTTGATCTATTGTAGCTGCTGTGGAAATTACATTTGCGAAGTTCATTGTAAATATCTATTATACAGCTAACTACTGTAAATGAGAAAGTATTAAAAAAACTCGTAGGACAAAACGACAGAAAACCATTAACACAGTAAGATAAATAAAATGAACATATTACATTAAGTAACATCACGCCTCTAATCCCCATAGAGGTAGGCAGAGGAATGTATAACACTCCCACGTTCCACCAGTTACTTTTACGTCCCACTATGGAATAGGTGGTGAGCCTATTGCCATACACCGGGCACATGACCAGACTCCGAGGCACTACTAGGAAATTTAAATTAGAAAATTTAGTAGTGCCCGACCCAGGAGTCGAATTAAATTGGTATTAAACTTCAGAAATATAAAAAATGATAATATATTTACCTAAGTCGAATATTTATTGATCTGCTTGATGCTGTCATAGTCATGTAAGGAATAAGTTAGAATGAGTAAAATTATTTTTTCTTTATTGTTTTCTACATTTGATATCCATGAATAACTTCTAGTGGTCTCAGTTAATGTTATCTTATGAGCATAACAGTTTAACATCTGTATTTATCTAATCGCGCATACTACGACTCATTAATTATTCAAAGTATATCTTACTCCTATAAAAGCAAGCATTCACGTATGACAAAATATTATAGACGTGCAATGAAGTGAAGTGGAAAATATTAATATTCATGTAACAATCTGTAAGCTCAGTGAGAGGACAAAATACTCATTACTTAATTTACTCGTGAAGACACAACGTCTTCCCTTTCGAATCTGACCTAAAAAGAAATGCTTTACCGGGAAATTTATACGCACATTTACATAACAGACTTGCCGAGTTTAGGATAATTTGTACGCATTGCGAAGACGTTACATACACAATAAACTGCATGGAACGCATAACGAGCTCATACGTCAAAGAAATAGAAGCTTTGTTTTTCTTCCGGCTCGGTACTAAACTTGAGTCGCTGCGTATTTAATGAGGTACGAATATATTCTCTTGTATTATATCTTGTTATTTCTGTTCCCAATACACAATATATTCATTTCGTATTCCTATGTTTGTAACACGCATCAATTCAATAAACCTTTTCATCTAATTTCACTTCATTTTCTCGCCATGCTCATTTCCTTTACTCAAGTACAATTTGTTTTTCCTCTTTAAAGCTGGATTTTTAAAAAAATATGAATTAACTTATGGTTGGCAATCACAGAGCACAGATTCCCGCGCCAACTACACTGCTGCCCTTAGGCGGCCAGGGTCTGTAGCTGGGTCTAGGAAAATCGCACCATAAGCCGACCTGCAAGCGCCCGATGAAGCCGCCTCATACGACACCCTTTGTCCCGGCAAGTATGTATCCCGGCAATGTATTCGTAAGTAAAATACTGACAACCAGACGTTTATTTAGTTCTCGATGCTTTTCCTACGCTTACATTCTGTCCTACTTGATTGTCAAATTGTTTCGTAAATAATAAAAAGTTATATTACTTTCACACTTTTTGTCATAAATATAGGTACATTTTATAAATGTATAGGTTACAATCGAAATGTAAATATATTGGTTTTCTATTATTTATAAATATATTAATATTATTATAAATTTATTATTCAAACGTAACATTACGCCAGTAATCTCCGAAGAGGTAGGCAGACCAATGTAGAACACGCCCACGTTTTACTAGTTACGTTTACGTCCCACTATGGAATAGGTGGTGAGCCTATTGCCATACACCGTTCACATATCAATTAATGTCAGAAAACCCCAATAGTGCCCGACCACCAATTTGAACCCAGCTCCTCTGAATCGGCCGACGCGCTTACAACCAACACAACCAACGTAGAATTTAATATACCTACATAAATTTTATTGTTAAGAAATTTGTTAATCTAATGTACATGTACAATAATAATTTACCAAAACAAAACGGGAACCTGTTACCCTTTATCGGGACAAAAAAAATTAACACTTCCTTATCGATAATACTGAGAAAAGTTCCAATACACGACTGAACCAGAGGTGAAATAGTACGAAATTTTAACAAAGGCGTGTGAATGCAACGTTCTTACGTCCGCCGCACAATGCTCAGTCCGCCAAACTGCTGATAAGATAATTTTGCCTTTTCAAATGAGATTTCAGCTCATTCATATACAAAATGCATTGCCTCCTTTTATTGTCGTTTCAAAGTTATTTCGGATGACTCATTTTGTGCAACGAAAGGAAACTAAATCAATTCGTAATAACAAGGGAACGAAACTACTCGAAAGAGGAAGTAGAGAAAAAAAACAATGAGGTGAAGTTATATTTCTAAGGGTGATCTTTATTACTTCCTCTACATTCCTCTGCCTACCTCTACGGGGATTACATGCGTGAAGTTACTTTTTTTTTTCTTTATTACTTCCTCTCTTCTCATATTATATGTCGCCCTGAGAAAAACTAATAGTTGTAACATCAAATTGCATTTAGTACCTACTGTATTAAGATGATTATACTTACTTACAATACAAGATTGTTTGTACCTACACTAAATTTCAATGTATTTTAACAACAATAATCTAGTATGGCTACAAAATGTATATGATGTTTAAAACTGGTCATGCTGCATGCTGCAAGTGTTTAATACCTATTTATTTTACAAAGGTGAAACTTATTTCAAGTTTAAATGTTTAATAAACAATTCTTTAGATCATATTATATTGCGCCACGATTGAACTTGATAAAAACTGAACAAAAATGTGATTTTCAGTTTTCGTCCCCAATAAATATCCCATCGATCACTCCACAACAACACTTATGTTAGCTGAAGCCGCTTACAGGCAGCCAAAGCAAACTAAAGCAAGTGCCGAGCGAGTGTCGCGCCGGCACCTCCGTTAGTACACAGAACAAATAATATTTTCGACAAAGCTGAGGTGTCGGTAGGGACTAATGGAGGAGAGTGCTGGACCAATACGGCCGGTGTAGTGTTTTAAACTGTTTGCTCTTCCATAAAGCTCTCGACCACGTGCACGCAGCGGCTCGATCTTGTCGCACGCTGCGAGCAATGTTAGGAGACTACTTATAATGCCACCGAGGACATTAAAAACTCTACGAAGTGAATTACTTAAATGTTAAACCAAGTTTATATACATATATAATATCAATATTATTACGTATATTACGTAGTTGTAATATGTGATAATTTCTTGTTAATTCGTGTCTAATCCAAAAGTTTAAAATCTCTCCATACCTTAACTTTTTGAATACAGCTGTAACAGTTGCTTTCTTTTAAATTGCTTTTAAAATAATAAAAAAACAGGCTGTCAAAGTAACAACAATATTTCATTAATTAATATTATCGATAACGCATTTCATTTTCAATATTAGGTACCGATATTAAAATATCGGTAACATTGACATGATAAAGATATATAAGTATGTATCTAACTGAACGCAAAGAAAATTATTTCTTTTGTATGCCTTCACATAGTTGATGCTTAACCATTGTCGACACGAAGGTAGTTAAGCAGTCACTAGATCAATATTATGTTTGAACTTGCGCATAATACTTAATCCAGAAATTGCCATTGAAACCGTTCAGCGTTTCGGTATTCCAAGATCCTCATGTTTTTAATAAAGTATCCGATCATAATTAATAATTACAACAAAACCTATTTACATTGAAATCTTGAAACCTATACAAGACAAATTAATCTTTTAATTGCCTATATTCATTTCTGTTGACGAAAAAATAATGATTACCTAATTGTGAGCAAGTCTATATCCGCATTACTACATAACTTTACTCCTTTAGTCCTAATTCAGATAAAAGATTTTTTAATAATAATAGAAGTTACCGAAAATCGGAACTAAACATTCATTTTAAACGCACCTTAAAGTATAAAGATACAAGGTGTAAAGAAGTCAAACCTGTTTGACTCATGCGTTGCCCTCTAATTGACAAATTGGAATCTTATTAAAATAAAATTCAAGTTCCTAACTGAACGAGGTGCAAGAGCCTAAATGCAAAGAGGCGTATGTGATGGGACAGCCTTCCGATCGGTCGCCGACGAGCGCCGAGCGCGCACGAAACGGCGCAGGCGGCACGAATAAAAAGTAGGCAGCATTCGAAGCGCGTGCCTCGACGTGTGTGGTCCACTGTGGAGGTCCTCTTGCACGTTTGATTTATTGAAATCTCAATTTCGCACTCTTTATCAACAATTTAGCGATTGATAAAAATTTCTACTTAGTGAATTCATTGAAGAAATTAAAATGTATGTATACAATAACTTTTATAGACTGTTATTTTTGTTTATGTTATGTATTTTAATAACAAAAAAAATATTCTAATGTATAAAAGACATGTAAATATCATGAGAAAATATGTCGAATCGGTTCAAAATTAAAACATTAAATTAAGATAAACTTTAAATGTCATCATTTGTGGGTACAATTTCACTTTTTTCATCATCAGTAAAAATCATGTCCCTCGGTGAAATAGTATTTACTTCTGGATATCTAGGGATTAATTCAAAGCTATTTATATTATATGTTGGGTTGTTCTCGCTGGTTTTCCATTGTTTTACAATCATTTGCAATGGTTCCAAACACTGTAAGCTTTGTTTCACTCGTAAAAGTTCGATATTACATTGATTTTCTACCTCTAAAAGTTTTAGCTTATAAGCTTTGGCTAACATTTGTTTTCGTATTGCATTCTTTTTTTCAGTCTGGGCCATATTGAGAGTATTTTGATATTTTTCTAATTGCTTTTCATATTCCATTAGGCTTTCGTCACAGCGTAATTTACTATCTACGTTAGCACTACACAAATAGGTAGTATCCAACTGAATCATTCTATCTGTTGCAAATTTGTTGTAGGATGCAGAGTTACTGCCATAAAATTCCGAACCATTTATTGGCAAATAATTTAATACGGAAGCTTCGGGAGATTTAGATTCTTCTTGAAGTTTAGCTTTCTCTTCGGTTAGCTCTAATTTTAAGGATTCAATTATTTTTCTACAATTTTCAATACGGTCCTTCAATGTCGTTTCCTTTTCAGTAACATTATCAAGCTCCTTTTTCGCTTCGTCACATATATCAGTTTTATTGCCCTCTTCTTTTAGTGCACTTATGTCTTTTGATACCATTACATCCGTTATTTTTTCAACGTTAATCAGTGCGTTATTACTATCACCGGAAGCAAGTTTTGAATCCATTTTTAAGAGACTTTTACAAGTAAAATTGAAATAAACAATTAAATGTATGTTTTAAAACAATCGTTGGAAGAAACTTGACAATGTCATAAAGACAACGGTTAAATGATTTCAATTGATGTTATCTATGATTGAAATCTGAGATTGTAATGCTTTATTTTTAACGTTGTATTATATATATATGAACTGATAAATGCAATAACGTTCATTAATACGCGAGGAGGAAAATATAACGCTCAAAATTATTTAATGCGTAACAACTTTAACTGGATAGCGTGTAACAGTCTGTTGCCATACACCGGACACAAATGCATACTACGAGGCATTACTAGGTATTTTAGACCCAGAATTTTTAGTTAGAATAATCTAGTTGTACGTACCTGACCCGGGAAGTTACAGAAGTTAGTGAATTAGACTTTCCAGATATACAAACTAGGAGCAAAACGTTTTCTATATAAAACATTACAAACATTCACAAAGTCTCATCAACATTATCATCATCATTCCCCCCCCCCCCTCCATCAACCACCCATTCCATTCCATAACCGCCGCCTTCCTTAGTAAGCGCCATCTCAAACGCATCACACAGTCTGTTGCGGCTAACTCCTACAAATGTCAAAACACGTTAGTGATGTGAAAGCCTCGTTGGCGCTCCATATACCGAACTGTGATATAAAAGATCTGTTTAGTTATGTTAATAGGCCATAGAGTGATAATAATTGACACATATAAGGCATTATGTTGCGTCAGACACTGGTAATCGGAAGCATATTAGGTCTTTAAGAATAGACTGTAGAACACTCCCACGTCTCACCCGTTACTTTATTAAGTTCCACAATGAAATAGGTGGTGAGTCTATTACCATAAATATACCGGGCACGTATCCAGACTCCGAGCCACTACTAGAAAATCTAAATTAGAAAATTTTGTCGTACCGATCCGGGAATCGAACCAGGACCTCTCGTTCGGCAGTCGCACTTGCAACCAACGAGGTATTATTGAATGTATCTAGAATGTATTCCGGGTCAATATTTTTAAAAGCAATATCATTAATATAAATGTCATCCATGCTCTGTAAATAGTTTCTACGAATGAAGTTATCTGTTTTTTACTGATCTACTACATTACTAAAACAGGTTATGCAACTTTTTATATAGAGTAAAAGCGAGCAGGCGCCATTAACAGCCCATAGAAATTTGCAACAGAACGGTACTGTTTAGAAACATGACGTCACCAAAATGGCGGTCGCGGGCAATACCAATTTGCGGCGGTTATTCTTGAAAATCGAATTTAAAAATCCAGTAGTGTCAGACTGGAGAAATGAACCTAGGACCTCACGATCGGCCGTCGGCAGTTATGATATCCATCAACTTTTTTTTCTTCCTTATTCTTTCAATACTGACAATCTGAAAATTTTCTTTCCGAATAAATAATTGTATTTGTAGTAAAATGCATTGTTAATTAATTCTTACTGCATAGACTACTAATGATAATAGATACAACTTGTATGATAATAAATATAAATCTAATCGATGGTCACATAATATGGAACTCGAAAGATATTATCTGAACTATCTGATAATAGCTGTTACAAAACTATATGAATTATAATATTTAATAACTATATTTATTACTAGCGGTCGCCCGCAGCTCCGCCTGCGTGGATCATTCAAAGACCAAATATGATCTACATAAATTGTACTTAGTGATGAAATAATTTATTTTGATAAGGATTAATAGCATGAGTAAAATAAACGCGCTTAAATGTAGTCCAAACAATTCAAGATTTTAAAATAAAAAAATGGTTGTTGTGCCTCATTCGACATAAATAGGTATAGTGTGTCGCGGACTTTTTTATAGATATTTATAAGATCAAGAACAAGTGGACCACCAGATTCGATAGGTTCGTACTGGTGGTACGTCTTGCTAAACACTTAAACAGGACAAACCGCAGGCGTAGCAGAATGTCGCTCTTCGGGTCTCGTCGAAACGGACCGATGCAAGCAAAACTCGGTGTCGCGCGACTTGAAAGTGGCAACACTTGAACGGTTTGTGACGCTGCCGGCGCGACATATGCGTTGAAGATTCATAATCAGCGTTCGGTCAATTTGACGTTCCAACAAAGTACTCAAGTAGATCTTTAACAATTTTTGCTAACGTACCGAAAACTGTAATATCCTTACGGAACACAATTTTAAATTTTACAAGGAGATCCGCGAAGAACCATCTATATAGTGCCGCTAAAATTAAAACTTTAAACTTTTATCACTAAATCAAAACACTTTTAAAATGCTAATTAATAATTTTCGATCTTAATATGGGCTTCGTATGCTAGGAACCTCTATTTAAAAATAAAAAAAATTGTCGATACTCACGAATGTCAATGTAACGTATACGGTATATGTCTATCAGTCTATAAGCGTCTAATGTACTTACCAATTGTCAAATTGCCACTAATGTACTGAGTTTACCGGCAAAATTGTGTATCTCGTGCTTATTTTACATTACTATTATAATTAGTTCGTAATAAAAAAAACTTATGAGAACAGCTTTTATAATAATTTTTAACCGGTGTTAAATTTCATAATGGGACTCTTAGAGCAGTGTCAACGTTATTATAACTCTACTAATCTGTATGAAATTCTACAAATCCCAAAAGATGCCACAGAAAAGGAAGGTATGGTGTCACTCACTTTAGGATTCAATTCAATAATAATTTGACTATTGCTTTTCCAAAAAACTATATGGAGTTTAGGTGCGTGAATTAATAAAAAAAAAATTAAAAATTTCAGTCAAGACAGCCTATCGTAAGCTTTCCCTGAAAGTTCACCCAGACAGAGTAAGCGAAGATGAGAAATTGGAAGCTACTGAAAAGTTTAAAGTCCTCAGTAATATTCATAAGATCCTCAGTGACAAGAACCAAAGAGAGCGATATGATAAAACGAATTGCGTCGCAGATGATGACGAGGAAGTTATTGAAAATAATGACTGGTTAGTGTACTGGAGGATGCTATTCAAGGAAATCACTGTTAAAGACATTGAAGCCTATGAAAAACAATATACTGGTATGAACAAAAATGGTGATATCAAATCTACATAAACATAATTAATAATTACGTTCTATATAAATACTTTAAAGTATTGGTATCATCTGACACTTAACATCAATGTAGATACACTAGAATTAATCTTCATTATCACGTTATTTCAGTCCACTGTTAGGTAGGCTGTAGTAGGCATAGTCTGGGAGGTTAGACCCATAATCTCCATGCTAGACATTCTCACTAGAATTGTATTTTTTTTAACCCATGAGTTCTTTTGAGTCCAAATGTCAGGCACTAACTGATAATGCATTATGGTATTTTGTTTAATTTACCAGTTTTTTTTTAATAAATATCTCGGGACATCACACACTGCCATCTGATCCCAAACTTAGGATCAAGCTTGTGGTATGATAACCAGATGGCTTATAAACTACCTGTATACATGTATATATATTTTTTTCACGCCCAAACAGAACAAATACTTGTGCTCATAACACAAATATTTATTCTGGGTGGGAATCGAACCCACGACCCCCGGCGCAACAGTCAGGTTCACTAACCACTGCACAAACGGGCCTGTCAACTGTCTTACTACATTGGCTGTTTATAGGTGCTTTAAAATACCAATTTCAAAGTGCCTATAAACAGCCAATGTGCACTGCTAGACATTGTGGATTTGATCCCCCTCCCCCTAAAGATTCTAAAAATTCATGTGATCACTATTCATTCTTTATCTGGAAGTAAAAAATATTTCTGTCAATATATTATCATAATATGTTTATATTTATTTAACTGTTAATTACAAATTTATGTATTTAATTATACTAATTCACATTATTACAAGCAAATATCTAAATCAAATAACAATAATTTGTTACTAAGAAACGAGACCCTTACTTCACTAAATTAAAATATACATAACTTCCTATACTTTAATATTGTCTTGAATTAAAATCTATATTAATAGTCAGTCTCATAAAACTTTTGGGATAATCATAATGAGGTACCTAAGTTTTCTTTTTATTTATCTTTTATATGGACTTCATTCTGTCTAGAGGAACTAATTTATCCCTAAACCTGATGTATTTTTAGATGGATTTTTTTTTAAATGTAAAAAGCAGTCAACAATCATGCTCTAGTTACAAGTGACTTATACTGCTTATGATCTCTGCATGAGTTAATGATCCATAGAACAAAAATTTATTATAACTCAATGCCATGTCATAAAAAATTAAAACTAAATGGTCTGATTTTATCAAATGTTATGACATATGTTATGACATATGTATAAATAAAAATTCAATCTGCAGGTTCAGAAGAAGAAAAGCAAGATTTGAAAGTAGCATATTTAGCAGGCAAAGGTGACATGGATTATATAGTGAACCATGTGCAGTTTGTTAAAAATGAAAATGAGCCTAGAATCAGGGAAATTTTAATGGTAAGATGAAATGAATTCTTATATAAAAGAAAAAAGTATTATAAAACAACATTCCATGGAGAGTTTGCATGAAAATGAAATATTTTAGTTTTATCAAGTTGACAGTTGACATCTTTATTTGGTTCCCAAACATTGATGTTAGATCTGATATGTAGGGCAACCGTTGCTACCCATAGCTATAATGTTTGATCGCATACTTAACGGCGTGCCGCTACCGTGGCACTTGATATCACTAATCGATATAGGATTTAGATGACCACCAATCTTGCATCAAAAAGATTTTGTCACATTATCGAACAAGATGCCTTTGATAATTACAGTATTCTATATGTTATAATGAAATTTTATTACCGACATGCATTATTAAACTCAAATTTCCATATTGCAGGGCATGATTGAAAATAAAGAAATACCTGAATATGAAATCTTTACAAATGAACCAGCAAGGAAACGAAATCGGCGTCATGCAAAACAACGTCGCGAAGCTAAGGAAGCAGAGGAAATGAAAGAAAAAATGGATCTGAAATCAGGTAAAGGATATTTACTACTTACCCATCATCATCAACTTATTGCAGTCCACTGCTGGACATAGCCCTCCCCACCCATGCCCATAGGGGCATAACACTGAGGTGTTATGCCCCCAATTCCCATGATAAGCACTCGGGTTGGGTATCACAGAGTACAGTGATGCATCACATGTACTGCTGCCCATTGGCAGCCAGTGCATTTTGCTGTTCTTAAGCATGACGCGCCATATCGCGTCCAGCCAGCTCCGGGTTTACTCGCCTCTTACGACACCCTGTATCATCATCAACATCAGCCTTTGGAAGTCCACTGTTTAACATAGGCCTCCCGTTGTCGGCACCACTCCTGAGCCTTCAGAGTCCAGCAGTACCCCACTGTCTTTTTCAGGTTGTCAGAGCACCTGGTACAAGGGGGACCTACATACACTATTTTTACTGAGATGCCACTGCTACTCAATTACCTTTCTTTCCCATCAGTTATAGGTTGTTGGAGTAATGTGTCCATTATTTCTATTCAACTAAAGGTAACTTCACGCCTGTAATCCCCGAAGAGGTAGGCAGAGAAATGTAGAACATTCCCACATTTCACCAGTTACTTTTA
>DWFO01001301.1:0-16294 GCA_018246595.1 Mimoniades nurscia nurscia | reverse complement strand
CTATGGAATAGGTGGTGAGCCTATTGCCATGCATCGGGCACATATCCAGACTCCGAACCACTACTAGAAAATCTAAACTAGAATTTTTTTTTGTAGTGTTCGACCCGGGAATCGGACCTGGCACCTCCCGATCGGCAGTCGCACTTGCAACAAACATGACCAACGAGGCTTATAAAGAATAAAAATACAAATAAAGATAAAAGATAGAATAAAGATAGAAGTACAAATTTACTACTACACTTAATATATCTGTAAAAAATCCAAGTTGTGTCTAATGGTTTGAATTTTAACCTCTTCCAAAGCGAGGCCAGGTTCAAATCCTGGCACGCATCATTTGATGAAATACGTGTTTAAGTACCACTTGCTATAACAGCGAAGTAAAACATGATGAAATGTGCACAACTAGAAATATTTAGTAATGTTGGATATTTTTAACAACAGTAGAGCTACTTTTAGGTGTCAAATTATAAAATAAGATACTAAATAAGAAAATAAAATTAAATGTGAAATTTGCAAACAAATGCTCACGCGCATACACACACATACACACACACACACACACACACACACACACACACACAAGCACATGCACGCGCTCACACACACACACACGCACACGCATACGCACGCGCTCACACACACACACACACACACAACTTACGAGCGCGTACTGTACGACCGTGCTTAAGGACCTGCGAAAAAAGAGCAGCAGCGGAAAAAGCTGGCTTGAACAGCCACTTAAATAGAAAAAACTGCTATGAAAACGATGGCTGATCACTCACGATCAGCCATTGACTCGAAGAAAAAGAAGACTGCTTGCTTGATTGTTGCTAGTATAGCTGTAGGCGTTGTAACGTTTCCCACAGATGATTTATTTTATTTCGGGGAAGTTTTGGAGAATATTCTCAATATTTTTATTGGTGTCTTTTTAGTCTTATATTTTTGAACGACGGAGTTGGAACGATGGATAGTATTGTTTTGTAATTTGACGGAAAGGTTAATATTGAAAAATTATGAAGCATCTGAAAATTACCCAATAATAAAAATAACATTTGAAAATAATGGAAACTTTTTGATGTCTCTGCAAAAATTAAAAGCGTTCATGAAAAATAAATAATCTACTGATGGTCATCCATCAAACTTACGTCGTTATATATGGCAGCTTATATTATTTGTGATATATCGTTCAGTCTAGACTTTCACGACTCAATTTATTATTGTGTAATGTGATTTACATCAAATTTTGGACAATAATCAAACCCCTTGACTTGAACTGAACTTAGGAACTCAAAATAAAATTTTCAAAATAAAAAGAAAAAATCTCCACCGAATGGATCTTAGCTATATGATGAGGTAAATAATTTAATGTGTTACATGGAAAAAGGGTGAGAATTTGTAATCAAACGGAAAATTTTGCAAAAAGAAGTCGAAGAGGTATGCTGAACACACATTTTAAGTTTGGTGAAAATTTTCGTGTTCCTTTGACAGGAACGTTTTTGAAGTCGTGAACATTTCTTCGTTTAATTACATTAAAACCGTGCCTTTTTTGTTAATGTCTCGTTCTAATATACTGTAGATTCTGTAGATTTCGTTTTTTGTTGTAGATTTCGACATTGTATATGTGCCTACATTAAGTAAAGAATTAATATATGTTTTCTTATACATAGTTTTAAACTGCTACAAATTTCTTGCTTTGAGGCAAGTTTTTTGGTTTTAACTATCTGTTCACATTTTGTCTTATTGAGTTTAGATATATATTATCTAGTCATGTTAAATTATTATGTCATTACATTTTGTAACATTAAGATTCTATTTCACTGGTAGCTCTTATATTTGGTGAATAAAAATATCAATATTATCGTTTAAATAAAATCTGTATCAACTTCATATTCCGGGTCGAGCACTACTGGATTTTTATAATTTAGATTTTCTAGTTGAGACTCGCAGTCTGGAAATGTGCCCGGTGTATGGCTATAGGCACGTTTGTTACGTATATAATGAAATTAAATATGGGAGCCTATAATAAATCCTAATATGAGTTTTTATATCAATTACCGTTCACAAACTTTGAAGGACAAATTCCGTGAAGAGCTTACTCGTAAATATGTATAAGTTTATATTCGTTCTACAGGTTTCAAGTTGTTCTACAACTATGATTATAAACAAGTTCTACAAACTCTATGATGATTTGTGTAATAATATAATTAAATTACATAATCTTTTGTAATCCTTTAGTAATCGTCATTATCATAATCATTCCTTATATACTAATAGTTCTACTGTTGGACAGGTCATGGGTTCTCGCAATGTTTTTCCTTCGGCGTTACTGCAAGTGATACTTACCCTTTAAAATATGCATAATCTATAAATATATACATATAATAGCGAAAGGTCACTCACTCACTCTTCACGATATCTCAGAAACTACAAGTGCTAGGAGTTTCAAATTTTGCATGCGCGTTCTTTTAAGGACGTAAGTGTTCACTAAGACGGGATTTTATGAAATTCAACCCCTAAGGGGGTGATATGGAAGAATGAAGTTTGTATAGTAATTTTTCAATTCTAGACTTAGACGAATGAAAATAGGTACATATGTTCTCGATTACAATTAAAAATGATCTGTGTTGGTAAAATAAACAAAATTCTCTTTTAAAGAGGTAAAATGGGCGGGTAAATTTTGTATAGAAATTTTCTCAGTTCTGGATTTAGCAGTATGAAAATTTATATACGATCAGCCAAAACGATTCACGATTCAGCCAAAACGCTCATACAAAGTGGACAATGTCCTTTATTTAATGGTAGTTTTAAAAGTTACTTAGTGTGATAAGCATTGCGAGTGACTGGATAAAAATAATTTGCGTTAAACAACTTAATAGTAATGCATATCTTCATAACCACGCGGACGAAGTCGCGGGCAACAGCTAGTTATTATTATAAATACATGGCAGGTCCCCTAAGGGGTAGGCAAACAGCATCGAAATATCTTTAGTGTTATAGACCTCACAAATTTCTACATTCATTATCCCTAATAGGTACATATTTTGTGTAATATAATTTTTTATCCATGTGACAACCCTAAGAGAGTAGAAGTATAATAATTATACTTAATTATTTGGCCGGCAGAGACTTATGAAAAATATGGTATTTTTTATGATGACTTTTGAACACTTCAGACTTTTGAACTTCAGATAGTCTGGATTCTTAACTAGTACCGCTAAACTTACCTTTATCGTTGCCAAGTTGAATCATTAATACTAACTAATAACCTTAGTAACAATTTATATTAACGAAACTAACCAATCTTAAGAGTCCTAATCGAGATCTGTTGCATATGTCTATAGGCAGCGAGGTTCACTTCTGCCTTCTACGTGTTCCTTTGGTGTTCGCTCAAAAAAAGTTGTATATTTAGACTTCTATTGATCAAATTTATATCTCAAAGCTGTTGCTAACATGTCCAAGAATTCATATTTTTTGACATTCTATGTAGATGTCCGTGGGCTTCTTTGACGGAATAACATCAAGCGACCTGCGTGCTCTTTTATAATACAAATGTACCTATATCTGATAAAAAACATAAAATATAAGATATAATTCAAATAAAATTAAGAACTAAGTTCATCCTTTGCAAGGTCGACTATAATATCATCATATCATTTCACTACATTTTTATATGTAAGTCTGATTATAAAACAGTTCCTTAACACGACTGGAAAATCGTTAAATATAATTGCTTCCATACCATATACTCTTTTTATTTTACTTTTTGCTGTTGCGATGGACATAAAGTTTTTTTATTCTTGTGACTGAACTGTGAATTTTTTGCTCTATTGTTCGTTTTGAGTTGAGAAATCCTATAACATTTTCTACTACAAAGTTATAAAGTTTTATTCACTATAATTTTTATTCACTATTAATTTTAAAATGTGTTAATATTTCATAATGAAAGCTTTCTTCTTCGTTCACGTCTAATCTATTTCATGTTAAATAGATCTCATGATGTTTATTATCTGCAATAAACTCCATACTGCTTAAATATTATAATAACATATTATATAATATAATATAACAATAATTATAATAACAATGATTCTGAATTCAAATCATTGTTATTATAAGTTGACCAAAAAGCCTTCTACTTTGTAACCATTTTTGGTCTCAGTATCTGATAATAAATGCAGGATCCCTCACAAACAGGATCACTTTTTATTTAGTGCTCTTTGAAAACTCATTTGGATTGACATGAAACAATAGTGGCTCTAATATGCTACCATGTGAAATACCAAACCGTACGTTACGTGACATACGAGTAGACTGTGTTTGTTGGCAAAGTTATCCGGATCGCTAATAAAATATGTTTCTGTAATGCAAAAACCTTTTTGAGACGCTTTGTTCTGATAAACAAAATCCGAACCTTGCGTTATACCATAAAATTGGTATCTTGTAATTAAAATTTCGGTTACAATATTCAGAAGTTCGGGTATAAATTTCTGGACTTGTTTTTTGAAATTAATGTTGAATGTTCTTTGAATTTAAAAACAATTTGAACTTTTCTTAATATATATATTTAAGCTTAATTTGAGGTATATCATATTATAATTTTAGAAAAGTGTACAATGAACAGAAGTATATTAGTTTTCATGTCTACTTTTTTATTTAACCTTATACTTTCAATATTTTTCAATTAATTGAGTTTTGTTTATTTATATTTTGTGTAGTATATTTGATGTATTGAAGGAACGTAAATAATGATAACACTTTTTTGGAAGTTAATTTTAGTTTTATCAGAAAAATGTTATTCAAAACGTTCCCAATATAATAGGGATACATTTTAGAACATCATTGTACATATTTCAAAAGATATATTTAAGATTTACTAACAAAATGTTTTGATGTTTTTATGAGTTATTATGAAAGATTTCCAAGAATCTGTTGCTGTAAATACGACGAAATGTTTTCATGATGTTTTTAGAAGCCTTAAATATCTATAATATTAAGAAATAAAAAGAATAACCTATTTCATAAAACGACTCTACGAATAGAGAGTACGTTTGCGCTTATACAAATTTTCATACCTTTTGTTATTTGTATCTTTCTCGGATTTTGAGAGTTTTTACTCTTCATTGGGGTACTTGAATAATGAAAAAGTACGAGTATGAGCATATTATGGACTACTTCAATATATTCGTTTACATATTACTTTTGTAAGATATATGTCGGTAAAAGGTTATATGAAAGTAAAATAATTTCCATTCATACATTCATGCTCCCTTTTTGGGTTGAAAAAGTAATCTAAATGGCTAGTCTTTTGTTACGGTTCGAGATATTTCGACATGAAATTTCACAAGATTAGTTTGCTTAGTATCCTTATGATGTGATGACAACAATCTTAACGTCACTAGCCTAGTACAATCCCAGTAAAACAATTAAAATGTTTGAGATCCATGGTATATTTGATGAATAAGGGCTCTCCTTCAATGTAAGGAAATCACCATAAAGAAATCATCACAAGAAGTACTTCCAAATGCCACTTCCATATTATAATTAGTTGTCTTCCTGATAGCTCTTAAATTAAAGACCATATTGAATCTAATGCAGAGATTTTTTGTCCTAATTTCGGATCGTTCTGACGATAGGGGCCTAGGCCCTCTCAAAGTGGAGGCCCTTGGCATTTCGTCCTGTCTTGCCCTATTATTATTACATCACTGTATACTCTCACGATAGGCCTGTGATTTTAAACGTCCCACCATGGAGTAAGTGAATTTTAAATCAGAAAAATCCAACTGTGTCTAATCCGACGATAGAACTCAGGACGTATCAATCAAAAGTTGCGATTGCAACCACTTGTCCAACGTCATGACCTAGCTGTAAAAAAATAGTAGAAGTATTGGTGGATATATCGGTTATTCTGAACTATAACAATAGTGCAGTAGTTATTTATTTGGGATCATTAGAATATCCTAAGACTTATCCAAATCATGCATAACAGCTGTTCTGAAATAAATCCGCTCCACGATTGGAGTTTGTAAAAAAGCCATTGTGTGTTGATCGAAAAACAAATTCGGATATTCGAATGTTTTGTTCGTCGCACAACGTAAAATCTTCCATCCGTAAAGGCGGTTACGCATTATCCTACCTACGGTGCCTTGCTTTACGATCGGACTCGTAAAATATTTGAGCTGGCTGTCTGGTAATTTTTACTCAGTCGATGATAAAACTGTGCAGGCGTGATGCCATAAAAAAATCAGCGGTTCGCAAGATATGGTGTTGATAACTTTTAGGCGTTTGCATAATAAACTATGTATCTTCTTATGGTAGGTAAATACATAATATAGGTGTCATGCCTTGACATCCTTATGAAGAGAACTAAAGAGAGAAGCGTTTGTTTATCCCGAATTCTCTGAAATTCCCATACATAGTAACTTTGGGTAAGTTTGTTCAGGTAAGTGGCTGCCCGTTAAGAACGGTTTTAGGAAAATCAAATCTCCAGAGGGCCAGCGGTGGCGAAAATCATATTACCCGTCCTATACCATTTTTCAACGGTGAGTAGTAAAGATTCTAAGTTTGCTAGGGATTTTACTTTAGTTAATAGATATCCAGTGAAAACGGCTTTCACTCCCAAAGGAATCGAAAAAGGACTGGAGTATCGATATAAATAAGTAAGTACACATGACAACACAATCTTAGTCAGACCTAGAATTTAGCCTCGTATTCCGAGTTCACATCCAGGCGTGCACCTCCTGCTGTACAAACAATGTGCGATTTAAGATTAATTATATTACTGTCTGTTACGGTAATGCAAATCATGTTGAGAAAACTTACCCATCTTAGAGTTCTTCATAGTGATCTTTAAGCCGTTTAAGTCTGTCAACCTACATTTGGCCAACGAGCGTTTCAAATTATGGTCTTCCCGAGAATGGTTTTCGGGCATGAGATTTCAAGAGAGGACCCATATTCAAAGGTGGATAAATAAAAGGGGTCCTCATGACGAATACATATAAGTAGTACTTACCCCTTGAATAAAATACATAATATATAATAATATTTTTGCATTAATTGATGCGAAAGACGTTAACCATACATACCGCTGTTAAATCACTTGTAATAAATGTAAAATTCAGGGAACAACTATTTTTGAGCAATTCTTGATTGTCATATTGCTTCGGAAATATTTGGAAAGATAGTAATATAGGTATAGTAGGGTAATAAATATGTCCATAATAAAATTTTGCATTTGATCGGACGGTATGAAACATCTCTAAAATCAGCCACCCGTAACACTTCCAATCCCATAAAACTTCAATACAACTCGTCTTAAGCTTTCAACATTCATATGTAACAATAAAATATTTTCATTTCTCCGTAAATATTGGAGTTAATAACTTACGACCCTTTTCCATACCTTTTTTGAAATATAAAGAGAGATAAAAGATAGAAGTTCTTGTTTTTTGTAACGCTACAAAAATATTTTAGACGTCTGAAAATAATATGTTTTTTACAAAACCTATTAATGTATTTCTGATTTATTTTGTTTTTTCATTACATTTTTGTCTATACGTATATCTGTTTAGTTTTATACCTGTTCATTGTAATAGTAGCAATCTTCGATTTCAATATGACACTGTGAATTGAATATAACCTTATCCGGTTTTGTTTGGTATATTGTTGCAGCAATCTTGTGTCTTTCTTATATATCTTTTAAGCTGAGCTCTACTAATAAAGTAATTACTGTTGCTTATCAGCACAAACAGATGCAAAGATTCTATTCATTCATTCATTTAAATCATTTATACATTAAACAAATATGTCTGACGTGACCCTTTTAGGTAGGACCAACATTATTTCCTACACGATGTACCGCCTTCAAAATCGCAATGCAACTAAGACTTCTGAAGATTTATCTACCTACCTACCTATCTATATACATTGGATTAAATCGATCATATTCACCATTCACAAGTAATCGTCATTACAGTTTTTGAATGAAACTTCTTCAAGAATAGATCTATCAAAAACATATTTCAATATGATTCTCATTTTTAAAACGGAAACATTTTAAGATAGACCATCTACATTTCCATTAATTTTGTAGAGCTAGTTAAGTGTACTTTCAGCGCTGTAAAGAGATACTTCAACTTACAGTTTCATAAATGAAAATGTTCATCATTTAACCTTTCATTGCCCGGCAACAGAATGAAATAATTCAGTTCTCGTTCCCTATGACTGCATTAACGTAAAAGAATGAAGTAAATGAAAGCGAAGATATAATTATGGTGACTTTGTAATGATCTCGTGACTTTATAATTTTCATTTTTATGAAATATATTCATATCATGTATCGTAATATCATTATTTTCGACGGACAAACACAATATTACCACGAATATTTAAGAAATTCAGTAGGTATTAAAATTAGAAAGTGACTTTTTGTACTACAGATAATCGTCTCATTCTTCGGAAGTAGCAGAGCGTTTAAGAATATATGTAATCAGCTTCAAGTAGTACTGTTACCAGGAAAAATGAAGTAGTGGTTTGGTGAGCTATTAGTATTAATGTCATTGTCCTATAAGTCTATTCGGTGTTGGTGTAGGTCCGTGGGTGTCAGCGGCCACTTATGACTGCTGGCTGGCACGTTTACTCTTCACATTGACATTTTGACATTAATAATTATGTCTTAACACATTGGGTTATATATAAATTAACGATACATATTAAAATAATGATTAAGAAGTTCGTTCTATGTACGTCACTGAGGCTTAAAAGTTTGGTTATTAAAATTTGTGCTGAGCGACAAACTTAGCGAAATACTTGTTGAGATTACAAGTTGTTATAATTTACTTGCAGGTTTGTTCTTTGATTTCATGTTAATTAAAATTTTGAATAGAATTAATTACGAATACTACTTGCGTAAGATGTGTCCCGGGTAGTCCTTTTTTGAAATTACTGTTCAACTGTTCGGTAATGTTGAATGTACAGCTCAATGTACTGGTACCCTGTGGGCAGTAGCGTAGGCGGTGTGCGAAGCTGCCCTCTGCGATCCCCAGTCCCAATCCCCAATGTGGGCATTATGGGCGTAACCCTCAGGAAACGTTTATGTTCAGCAGTTGACTACAATAAGCCAATGATGACGAATGTTGAAAACAGACACACAACGAATAGTCCTAAAGAATGTGTGCTTGAGGTGTGCCACATCTGGACGTATTCAAATGATTTGCTTAATATTAAATTTGTTCGAAAAAACGCAAATGTCGAGAAGATCGAAGCTGAGTCTTAAGTGTCATTCAACACGGTTAAATAATGTGTAGCTTTTAAATTTATCGGCATCACAAAAGATGTTCCATATATTTCTAATCAAATACCTGCTTTGTGTAGCGGTTGCAATCCCGACTGCTCAGCAATAACTATACGGTTCTATTCCCGTTTCGCACTAACTATTCTTAGGTATTTCTAAATTGACATTGACTCGTGCCCACTGTAAGTCATAGCTGGCTCTATATGATTCTGATGTGGTATCACATAACTGGTTAAAAGTGGAAGTACACTTTTCTGTCACCCTTTTGGGCAACCACAGGCATGATGTTATATTTCTAAGTAAATCGTGATAGAGTATAAATCTACACACGTGACTAATATTCTCACACGTGACTAGCTAGGGATTGCAGCATAAAATGTAGTTACGGAATATTCATAAATGTACGCTTCATGGAATTCCGTTCATTGGAAAATACGAGGATCCATATAACCGACGTGACCTACGTTTATGTAATTTCTTTCCACAAGATTGAAGTCATATGCGCTACATTTAGGTCTATATTTTCGCTATGAATATTTGGATGAAAACTTTATGTATATGTACCTAATTTGTATAACATAATTGTATAACATGTACCTAAATTGTAATATGAAAAATTTATGTGTCCAAGCAATTAATAATTGGCATATAGTCTTTTCTTCTTAGTCTTATAGCCAATATTTGGACAAAATGTGTAAGTCCTCCCAGCATGGAATAGGGCGTGAGCCTATTGGCGTACACCGGACACAAATCAAAGATACTACTGGAAATTTCAATTGAATTTTTAATATTACAAAGTATAAAAATATAGTGACCAATAGCTGATAATATAGTATGAATGATAATAAAGTGTCTTATACAGCTTCGTTGTGCAGCCCAATAAATAATTAACACTTCGTAAATGTGGACAACATTTTCAATCGCTAAATATCTTCAACATTTAACGTAATACACCTCACACTACATAAGTGGCGTAGTACCTACTAAAATTGATATTGAATATAAGAAGTATTTACTAATAGTCTTCTTAGCAATAAGCAATTTAGCTATATCCTACTGTGGATGCTGAATATATACATACATATAGGTATGTAGTTAAAGTATATGCATTCTTAAGTAATACTTTGTGATTTATCCGAGGCATTCAGTTAAGTAGATCATGAAATATTATTAGGAAAATTAGATAAACGTATACAAGACGAATATTTTAAGCTTATTAATGTTTACTTACATTATAGTGTCTCAAGTGCTATAAATGAGTTGAAAGCTTTTAGTCACTTTTGTAAAGGTTGGCGTCTCTCAAGGTAACATGTTAAGTCCATTTTTGTTTAAGATATATATTTTGTAGAATCAGCAGTAATAAATAAATAATTTGTAATAAATTTGATTTTGTGTGCGAAATATTCCGTAGCCTTTTGAAATTAATTCTCAATCCCATTACTCTTCAAAGGTTAAAATATACACGTAGTTGACGTTGTAAACAAAAATTTTAGAAAATTTGTAGCTGACGTACTACCAATTATTTTATAAACAATTGTTATAAAAGCAAATTTAACAAGATTCGCGCTTTTATTTGAAGAGGCTATTCTTTTATAATGAACGCTTTGAATTTGAATTTATATTAAAATCTTGTAAAAACATACAACCAAGCTTAAATGGAAATGAAGCCTCACATATTTTTCAACCTCGATTACATTTACAGCATGAAATTTAGGTAGATAACGGACGGCTATATCAAGTTTTTCTAACCCATAACTCCTAGTTGTAGATTGAAAACTGGATTTGTACCCGGTGTATGGCAACAGGCTCACCACCTATTATTACATAGTGAGACGCAACCATAATTGGTGAAACGTGGAAATGTACTACACTCCTCTGCCTATCTCTTTCGGGGGATACAGGAAAGATGTTAAGTCGTTAGAAAGACATAGATTAAATATTAAACTTATTTTTTATGGTCAGACATACCAGTACAATACTTCTTCACTACGGGTTTTTAATTTTTTAACGTTTATGAGTTTATGTTATTATTATTTTAAACATTCAATTATTAAAATATTGTTTCTGTAAAAAGTCAATAACACGATAGCTCTATGCAAATACTATCAAATCATATTGAGGATATTAAATAAATAAATTATTTTTTTCTCTTTGTTTTTTTTTATTTTATTCTATTTATTACTCTTGATTATTGTTTAAAGGAGTCTTTTTACTCTTAAGTATCTTATTTTCTCACATATTTAAAAAAATATATAATTATTGGTCAGGCGTGATCAGGCGTAATATAAGGGTGATCCTGGAGAGCTGTTGTCTCATTCTGCGAGGAGGTGATGGCAAAGAAGATAGAGGCGGAGCGGACGAGGGCGGAGGCCGACCCATCGTTGCTGAACCGCCATAGGGAGATCGGGCGCAGACGCCTAGCACACAACCGACGTCTGCCCCCATAACCAACATCAGAGCGTCAGACACGGGGGTCTGACGCAGCGCACGTGATGTTGTGGCGGATGACGTGCCCAATGGGGAACGACATAAGCATGTGTGCGGGGACCTATATAACAGGTCCCCATAAGATGGGCCTGCGTAGGCGGGCGCCGCTGGCTGGGTCTACAGAAGTAGTAAAGAAGTCCCTGTGTCCCAGCCACCCAAAGCGGTAGAAGTCAAACCGTAAGGTTTTAGCCGGTAATAGTCCGGCAGAACCATCTGCGTCTCCCCGTGGCGCAGTGGTATCCATGACGGATTACCCCACGATAAAAAAAAAACTTACTCTTCTAAGCAATCAAGAACATGACAACCAATAAAGCAACCTGCCGGTCAATTGAGTTAGCAATCTTTACACTATAGAACATTCTGGAGATCTCTCAAATGCCTATGTGTGTAGGTGATAGGTATTTAATTTCAAAAAGACGTAGAAGTTTTTTCAAGTCAAAGATGCGGTATGAGGTTTGAATACAAGCAGCGAAGTAAGAGACTAAATTGATTTACTTGGCTATTATAATACATAACTTACTTGAATTAATCACCTGTTTACATGTTAATTAACTTTTGCCGCAATAAATTGTTCAATTTCACGAATTTAATGGCCATAGACTTACGCTCTACAACACGGTAGAACGTAAATGTAACTGGTGAAACGCGGAATTTTTTTTACACTTCTCTGGTTACCTTTTTTTTTAATTTAATGAACTTAAGTTACATAATATCACACAGGTAGGCAGACGAGTGTATTACCCACGTTTCACCAGTACATGAATATTCCTTATAATTTATTAATTACGCGTCCTAAAATGTAAGGCATGTAAATGATTTCCTAATCAGATTCACAACGCCTTCCACGACCACGTTGAGGTTCATGCGAACGACACCTCGTCGCTACTCGTTTGTTGAAGACTGCGATTACTTGGCTCAATACTGCATGAAAGCATATGAGTAAGGAACTTTGTTTTTGTTAAACATCAATAATGTAACGTACCCTCACGCCTGTAATCCCGAACACGGAGGCAGAGAAATGGAGTACACTCCCACGTTCCACCAGTTACCGTTACGTCGCACTACGGAATAAGTGGTGTGCCTATTACCATACATCCGGCACTTTTTCAAATTCGAGCCACTATTAAAATATTTAAATTAGAAAAGTCCAATAGTGCTCCACATGGGATTTGAACCCAGGACCTCTAGATCGACAGCCGCGCTTGCAACCAACACCACCAACGAGGCAGTAAACATACATAGGTATTAGCCCAATTCACGTGGACATACTAAAATACGAATAACATTCTACTCAGGTGACTGTTTACTAAAATTGCTTTTATAATAGTATCAAGAACTAGTGAAGTAACATCATACCTGTAATCCCTGAAGAGGTAGGCAGAGGAATATATAACACTCCCACGTTTCACCAGTTACGATTACGTCCCACTATGGAATAGCTTATTGCCATATATAGTAGTATAGAATCAAGAACTTTGTCTAGAAATGTCAAAAGCTTAGAAATTTAGATTGTTATTATCACGATTTCATTAATTTGTATCATATAGAGCAGTTACATGAAAATTTCAGGTAATTAAAATGAAACTTACATATTTTTTTTATGTAGAGACTATAAAACGAGCAGACAATAGTCACGAGTGGCTTCACGAGTGTGTTTGTTCATAATAAAACCATTAGTATTAAGTGGTAACAAGAGTACTCTCGGTAATGACTTGCTTCACATTCGAAGTTGGTTCCTGCCGTGTCTCTACTCTAGAGGATTGAAGTGGATGGAGGGAAGCAAACAGGATTAGCGTCTGCTTCAAGGTAGAAATACGGTAATGGACGGCCATTGAACATAGATATAGTTCATCCCGGACTTACCAAGTTCCCGGATGATTACTGCTTCCACCGGACATAATGAACAGACAAAATTAATAACAATACAGTTTTTTATATTCTCCTCCTCTTTCCTTATTCATTCACTATTGACGGGGTGGTCATGGTTGAATGATCATGCATTTATTTAGACAATACAGCGCCGTGAGATGCGCCTTTATTTCTGCACTTTTTTATTTATTTAGCCCCCATAGTTCAACTCGAGCCAGCTAGCGAACAAAAAGCAAACTTAATGCCAAATGATATTCTGTACCAAGAGTTTTACTGGGAATATAATGGTAATTATAAGATATCCAGTACAATTTATAAAGTATTACAATGATAGATCAACTCAAAATATTACCGCAAATTTATATAATCGCTGTGTTCTGTGTAATTGTAACCTTTGTAGAATCCGTTTATATCTAAGAGAAACTACGTCAAACTAAACCGCTATCTTGTCGTTAAAATTGTATTTTATTTGCTTAATACGATTATTGTTATAATTGCAATTAAAATTTTGCTTTTTTTTGTTCACAGCACCGGAGAACTTTGTGCCAGAACTCTTTACTACAATTATAGAACATTCAAGAACTATTGCATGCTTGATTATGTGAACTGCATGGAGCGATACGAAGGTTTCTTACTTAACTTATTCAATTTATCAGTAAGATTATAGTATTACATGAAACCGTTTATGTGGGCTGGTCACATCTGTCGCAGGACCGATAACCGCTGAAATAGACGTGTACTGGAGTGGAGACCACGCTTTGAAAAAAGGAGCGTAGGACGCCTTCCGGCTAGGTACAGTGACGATATAGGCAAAGTGGCAGCTGGCAACGGTTGGATGCAAAGAGCTGAAAATCTAGCTCAGTGACGTACAATTAGAGAGGTCTATTACCAGCAGTGGAAGGGAATAGGCTGATGATGATGATGTAAGCATTACAAATGCAAACATAAGTACCAACGGTACAAATAAAAATACAAGTACAAATACAAAGTAATTAATAGAATACAATTATATGACCTAAGACGTCTATTATCTATATATGTAGAACTGGTAACAATTAAATGAATCAAATTACATGTATCGTTCCCAACTGCAATGGTCGTGTTCTGATAGTGCTGGGTTAAATGCATTGTGCATTAAAACATTTATGAGAAAAAAGTAATGACAAGAGAAAACTGTAAAGACACATCTTAATAAATCGTAATTAAATTTTGCGTTGGTTTTCAGTGAATCAATGCTATTTTCTCAACAAAGTAGTGTCCTGAGTAGTTGACCGGAAACGGCAAAAAATTCCTTCCGCTTCGACGGTGACGTTAAAAAAATTTCAAAGTTTTTCAGATCTTGTATGGTTGTTGTTTATCATGGTATGAGTTTTGTGTTGAAAAATCTAAACAAGAGAGTCAGGTCTATTTAAGCAAGCATATCGTACATGGATCCTTAAGCTGTGTAATAAATAGTGTCAATTGAAGTAATAATTTCACTGATTATTCGTACATGAGCTGCACCTACGGTGGTTTTATAAATGAGTCGCTTGGGAAGACTTCTTTCGTATACTCTTATAAAATCCAATCCGCACTTTTTTAACAAAACATTAGTATTAACTCCGACATGTCAAGATTATTTAGACGAAATTTTTATACAGGTTATAGGAACATGAAAGGAATTATTTTGTACGTAAACGGAGAGTCAAGCGGCTTCGACGTCGGACAAAGTGAGAGGTGTCAGGAGGCACTTATCAATTTGATAACGACGCTAAAAGCTGGAGCACTTGTGTACACGACTAGCTCTCCCACGCGACGCTAGGTGCCGTAAGATTGCATTCGTGGTCAAAATAGATAATGTTAGTTATTTAGATCTGGCTATTTATATGTATGTATATAAAAATTAATTTTATCATGTATAATATCTTTTCTTGTAATGGCTCGCACTGTGCCCGCGGATCTCAATCTTAGTATAATAACCATACTGCTGATAAATGTGCATGCCTGTATCAATGTAACCTTAAATAGTTTTAGACTGTTAGGACCAGTTTCTACTCCAGAATTCGTGTACTATTCCAATAGTTGTCAGTTCTTCGGCAGTTGATCCTTTGAGCTATGTCAATGCGTTGAATTCTAGATTGAACAGATTTAATTTGAACTCTACCTTTCGGAGAGACTCCGAGTAGAGTTTGAACTGGTGGACTAGACGTAGTGTGAGTGTCCACGTTTTAGCTTTGTTTATCAAGGATAGCTCTAGAGTTTAGTTTTCAACCATTGTGGCATGAACCACGAGAAAATTTACATACATACATACCTTCACGCCAGGCCCTTGCGGGGTAGGCAGAGAGCACAGAGTGCCAAATAACGAGAAAATTTCAGGTAATTTATTAAACACTTTTCAGAACAGCTCAACAGAAATGAAACTGTCCAGGTCGCACGGTACCACCTTCGCAATATGCTTGTTCCGGTGTGACCATTTTGACGAAGTGATTTTATTGTTTTCTTTCTTTTATGAGGCGTAGTCTCATCGATAGTTCAGATTTGTTCTCTTTTCGAAGAGTTTAGCAGTTTTATATTTTTATCCCTCAACGTTTATAACAACCCAGAATTTTCGTGTTTTCACTACGCCCGCCTCAGACACGTGAAACTAAAATCGCCGCATATAAGCGA
>DWFO01001300.1:0-16296 GCA_018246595.1 Mimoniades nurscia nurscia | reverse complement strand
CTGGGGCTGGACGGGTACTACTACGGCGCGCCGCTGTACGCGCCGCCCGCGCCGCGCGCGCCGCCGCTGCCCGCCACGCCGCCGCCGCCCGTGCCGCCGCCGCCGCCCGAGTAGTGCTCGCTCGCGTTCTTAGTGTCTCCATCCTCTTTATTAATACTGAAACGTCAATCTCTCCCACCTGCAGCATTGCCGTGCTTGTTCTTTATAAGAAAACATTTTAGACCGTCACTGATGTCTACATTTCTTAATTTCTTAACTTGTTACGTTCTCCTAGTTTTAAAGTCATAAATCTAATTATAAGGTCCAAGTTGGTTTAACAGTTGTATATGTTTAAAGTTGAATAAGTTTTTGATATGATACATTTCGTTTAGGAAGAGACCGGTAGCAAAATTATGCCAAAATCTGGACGTTGCCGAGTAGTCAAATATTCGTTATCTTTACTCGTTATCGAAATAAGAGTTGTCCAATGATATCATTGGCAGCTGTGACAATAAAGATGTTTAGAAAATCTCTAAAAGGTGATTTAGTAAATCGCTATAGTAACTCCATTACTGTTGCGATTGTAGAAATTTGCTAATATAATAAAAAAATATCTATACGATAAAAAAAATTATATACAACAGTTACGTCAATATGGCCGGTGGTTTTATTTAGAAAAATGGAAAGTGGTAAATAATATATAATATTTTACTATAAATATTTTGCTATACAATCATTACTTTTAATATATATGTAGTTAAATAGCAATTTATTCCTTAGATAAATTTCTTTCAAAGCAACGTGATAACCACACAAAATTTGCATAGAAAATTTATTTCGATAGCTCTGATTTAAGGTATTTAATTTGTAAAGATACAAAACGCGATTGCTTAGATAACGCTTTTGATATTAGAATGTGAGAACGAGTTAGCGATGTGGATCTTCCTTCATTGTATGCACATGAACCACCATGACACCGTCCCTTGTTTTATTATGGAGTATATGTATAACTCGCAGAAGTTAACTAGGCACCTCGTTATAATGACGTCATAGCGAAGTAGCGACGTGTCGAGTGCGAGAGCGGTGATCAGTGGCGTGGTGGTGGTAGGGTGAGTCAAATGGCGGGAGGGGAAGCGCATTTCTCGAAAATGCCAAGTTGATCTCTGCGTGTTGTACCAACGACCCCGTTTGTTATCTTACTCCTGCATCTTATTATGTATAACGTTGGCTTGAGTGTCTTTTTGCTTGTGAAGGGGCTTTAGTTTTTTTTTATTTACCATTCCATTCACATTCCACTATTATTATAATTATTATCTAATGTATAAGTGTAACATATTTTTAAATTATATTTACAATCTCTCAATTTATTTATAAAAGTTCTCTAATGTACAAATTTTTATTATACAAGCTTTTTCGGATATACATATTGTTATGTGTAAAACATATTATACTCTTATTTTATAAGAATATTTAGATCCTATTCTATATTTAGGATTATGATCACTATCGTGCTTTTAATAGTTGCAATATATTGTTGACTGTTATAAATTATATACATTATAAAAAATTTATATTTCATAATAAAGCGAAAGTAACGTTTTGAACATTTACACATAAAAAAAGTTTTGTAAATTATACATGGGTGTATTTAAAAAAAAATTACGTATGAACTCCGAATGAAGGTGTGTAGGCAAAAATATAATAATTAAAATGAACCTATAGTCTGTTTTTTTTGCTACGGACTAAATTGACACATGCAAATGTCAATTTTCGAAATAATGTTACCAGATTTTTAGTACTAGTACTACGATACCGGTTTTATGAATCGTAACTTTTTACTTTTACCACATAATTAAGGGGAGTCACCATTTTGCGACTGCCTCCTTACCATTGCGAGCTAACCCCAATTGAATTGGTGTGGGCACAGGTAAAGGGGCATGTTGCAAAGAACAATAAAACGTTTAAAAAGAACATTTAAAGACATTTTTGTAATTATTACTGAAAAACGATACTAGATTGAAAATTATTAAAGTTACGGTAGTGGCACAACACTATTAATGATTCGCAAAAAAACTTGCAACACAGCTTATGTCAATTTAGTCCGTACCGAAAAAAAACACTATAGTGAAACTGAGGACATCATAAATTTTCAAAAAATATAATACATACAATTGTTTTAAAGAAAATTATCTACTTTGAATTTAGAACTTAAATACTCATATTATCAGAGCCATATATATTTAAAATATTATGTCTGTATAATTATAAAAAAATATAAGACATAGACCCTTAAAAAAAATTTGACTGAATTAGAAAGTGGGTATATCAGGCAACGATTTAGAATATGTAAATTTGAACATATGCAATGCGACACAACCTGGAAAATAATATATGAAGAAAAATATTTATTTAGTACAATGTGAGTAAAACATTTTTTTGATCTAATCATAAATATTTCATATATGTATAAAAAGAAACGAATGTTATTTCTATAATCACATGTATTTATCGTTACCTACTTCAATTGGCAGGGAAATAATTATGAAAATATTCGAAAACATCGAAGTTAGATTTTTCTTGTGACATAAATATCCCTATTTATAGTATAACACATTGAATGAAGGATTAGATACAACTTACAGTAAAACAAATTGTTAAATTATTTAAAAAAAATTATAAAATAAATTTTCATAGATATACGTTATGCGTATGATACTCAGCACGCTTCTTGCTACTGACTTTTTTAAAGCGTTCCAATATTGCTTTTAACACTACATTTAATTATTATTAATATATTATTATATTTATTATTATATTCACATAATACATTACTATTTGATATCTCTGTATTATTTACGTCACTAATAGCGTAAATAATGCATTGGTACAAAGTATGAAGTGGGACTTAAATTTGTATAAATATATGTATATGCAGATAGTTGATGAGTATGTACGATATAATGTGCTTTAAATGTTCTTCATTTTAGGATATCGTGAACTAAGTGGAATATCCACAAACAAAGGAACAGAAAGCATTACTTTATTTAGTTATACATGTTTTTTATTATTTATCATGATCGTCATATATTATATGTAAGTATATAATTAACCAAATTAAATTTTTATTTTGGAATATACTCCACTTCCTACTTTTTTTAATAACATTCATTTAATAATTTTTTACATGTATGTTTACACATATTTTTGAAGTTTTGTTTTTCGTAATCATAAAACTTACGGCCACTAATACAGCATATTACCATATCAGCTTTAATTTATTTTAAAATTTTCTTATTTTAGTTTTTAATTTTGGTTTTATCGAAACTTCGTTTGAAATGTTCATATATTCTTGTTAGCGTGTACGAGCTGATTTGAATAAGTTAAAGTTTCTTGTATGTATTGCTCAAAAATCGTGGAAAATGAAAAAAAAATACAGGGTTTAATATCTTGTTCCTTCAATTAAGATAGTTGTTTTATTGACGGGGAAAATAGAGTATAGATTAATGGGTGATATATTTGGCTACATGTGCAGGGTTTGTCTGTAGATACATTGAGTGTCATTTTTCCGTCGAACCAAACTCTTCGCAATATGATAAAATTGCATTTAGATGAGATGTCCGTAGTGAGCTCAAAACCAGATCCGCAAGAGAAACTTTACAACTTGAATTTAATTACACCTCAAACCTTGGCTAGTAGATTACAGATGTATTAAAAAACCTAACAACATTATTACCACCGCGATTTTGAATCAAAATTTTTTGGAACTTGAATTTAAAATACGTGTTTTTTTTTTAATTATATAAATTACGTTGCTAAATAATGACAAGCATTGATTGAAATAAAAATTTATAAATTTAGAAATCAATTTTAAATCAAAATTGAAAATAAAACTATGTTTTCTTTGGAAGTAGCATTAAATGACTTATATTACAGAGAAACAGCCAAAATAAAGTTCCTGTTCCTGTAGCTCTAGAAATCTTACTCAATAATTTTGAGGGATCGTAGCCAATATAATGTGATGTAATATAAAAAAAGGAAAAATGTTGTTTTCTTATTCCATACAAAAGAATGCACGTTCTATATTAATGTTAACTTTTAAGTTATTGTATCACAATAACTTTAACACATTACTTAATCACATTAAATTGTATCACATTGTTACATCTCAAGAACAAAACGTCCTAGTATTGCAGTAGCCAATTAATGTAAGGCTGCTTGTTATGAAAAATAAACATACATTAATTCTCATTTACATGTCGTCGTTTCAGACGTTTTTAAACTGTTATTATTTTTAAATTATGAGTGAAAATAGAAAAATAGGTTTATTTTCTAATCATATTTGAGTAGTGGTGCCATCGTTGTTACCATTTCACTTAGAATTATAATTTTCAAATAGTTGTATATATGCTAATTATTTTCAGATACATTTTTTTGTTCACGAAAGTACTTAAGTTTTATTAATTTATAATATCGAGTTACACTTGTAGATATAAATTCATTTCATGATGACATCACAACTGTTGATAACTAAAACAGTTTTATGGTGGATTAAGAACTAAGGGGTTTTTGTGTGTTTTTTGTTTCTTTCTAGTTTAAATGTAACATTACTCAGGTTCTTTAATTACAAAAAAAATCTACAAGTGAACCTGATTTTATATTGTTATGTCTATTGACATGGTTTAACTAAATAAATTTTTTAGTTCAATCAATCATCACCCGGCTAACTCGGCCCACTGCTGGCCATGGCCTCCCCTGAGGGGTTATGCCTATGATCACCACGCTGGGTATGCAACTTTTTAGTTATAAGCTTAAGCGTTTTTTGTACATTACAGATAAAGAATGAGATTATTATCACGAATTTCATATTTAATACTAAGTTCTTTGTGTAATTGTAAATATTAGCATAGTCAAACAATTTATTTCATGTTATTATGTATATTTTGTTTCCCATTAATATATTGGAATCAGTACTATTTTTCAAAATAATTAAAATATGACATTGTGCAAATTACTTCTGTATTTTATTTATTTACATTGTCCTTTATTTTTTAAAGTGAGTGTTTGTGTGTGTGCGTGAGCGTGTTATTTTTTGTTTTTACTATGCAAAAATTCCTTGATAGACTCACTACTAAATATTTTTCAATGTACAGTCGAGAAATAAGATTCCATTAAGATAAAAGAACACAGATACTCACTACAGTTCTTGGAATATTTTTTATCTGATCATATTTTACTCGACAACAAATGCAGGTTTAGGGTTTGAAATAAGTAGAATTTTACATTTTCATGTGATATACAAATACATACAACTTATACAAAAAAACAAATCCATAAAAGTTACACTAACAAATATGGTTGCTATTGTGTTGTATAAAATAAATATATTCATATTGTAATTGTATCTAAGAGATGAGAGAGATCTATTTATAGGCATGTATACTCTATTGTACTTATGTTGTTTGTATCTTATTTTATTTTATTTTATATCAATGTAATGTTTAAAATATGTAATGCACATCAAACTAAATTTTTTCAAACACAGTGCCAGATTTGTGTACACTTATGTATGTATAAAAACAACAATATATTTTGCAATAGCGAAGTGTGTATATCTAAGTTTGTTTTTTGGGCCACACTGTGTCATGTGAAACAGTTATACAAAAACTTTCATGGATCGTATATTTTCTACTTTCAATAATTTCAGTAAAATGTTAATTTTTACAATCAATGAACACATAGATATGTTAAAATGTTTCATGAAGATCAACTCTGATTTGTCTTAGTAGGTAACTAGTAGTGTTTATAATTTTGTGTTTGCATAAAATTGTTATATTATTGTGCTAGTTAAGAACAGCCACTCATGGACAGATCTCACCAAGTATTGAACTGCTGTTTGGTATATACATATATGCTAACAGACATATGTACTGCAATTTACATTAATAGGTTAGCATCTGTGGCGCCAGGTAATTCTAATTACATATATGGCATGATACAGTTTAAGTGAATTATTTATTGTGTTAATTTCTGTGTATTAGAATTAAGATATCTAGATTATCTCAACTTTGTAAAGCGTTTCCGAAAATTGCCACTCCGCTACCAACTACTTATGTATTACTCTAATATGGTTGCATGTGTTTATCTAGCTTAACATGGTTTCAACTACAAGGTTTATATGGCACCAATCTGTTCTAATATATTATACAAATAAATATATATTTATACATAAATATCTATTGTTTGGCTGTTATATTTTATACCGCTTTATATTATGTTTTTGTTTTTATTTGTGATTTATTTTCTGTGTTAAGTGGTTTGTGCACTACTGTCAACTGAGCCGTGACCGTAAATTAATGTTTCGCGGAACGGATTTGTGAGTGTGTAGTGCGTAGCAACTGATTTTTTATTGTGAGTGTGTAAATGTAACAGCTAAATGATAGCTTGCGCGCAGCTGTGTATATCGTGTCCTGTGGGGCTCTTTCCAATGTGTAGATACAAAAAATCCCATTCAAACTAACTTTTAATTAATCTGGAGCTGGGTTTCATAAGATGGGTTGCAATTTTATTTTTCATCACATAATCCGCTGGGTTCTCCTTGCTTTTGACAAACCTCTGGTGACGGGTGGTATCGCACGGACGTCTGACCGCTGTATTACTAAAATCACTTAGTAATACAAAACGGTCCGACATCCAAACCTGTACAAAAAACGCGTGGCGGTGGTTAAATAATATGTCAGATTTAATCCTTCGAGACGGATGATCCTTTTTTTCAACGTTTAAAATCTCTGGAACCCCGCCTAGCGTGAGCCCCCTTGCAGCCTCATTAGGAACGACGACACACGGCTGCGCGCTCTCAACGTCGATCGTATTGCAGGTCGCCGACCATACGCTTGGCAACGGGCACCCCAAGTGACGTCACTGCCGCCCCGTGAGCGCTACGTGTGTCGACGTTCCTCAACACCAAACGGACCTCACTAGTGTAGTGTAACGGTTGATGCCGGTTTATCTTCTTTGTTATATATATTTTTACTGAACTTACAATATCACCCCGCCGATGGCGAAAGGTCTGACATTGGTTACCTTGAAACTACAATTGAAATATTTTACGTATGAAAAGTGCAACTATCAACATCTGTGTTGAATCTACATACACTTTTTACAATCAAACAATACTCATATTTTGACCGCTCTTAAGTTACTTTAATTACTATCTTGTCGTTTTAAGGGATTAATGCTGACCTTCATGAATACTTTTGTATGTTGATTTGGAGATTATTTCTTGTTAATTTCAAGAAAACTTTAACAGGTGATCAGAGACAAATGGTATAATCGTTTATGTTATTACTAGTGTCCTATTTCTTCAACTAACGACGTCATCAACAGATGACAGTACACCTGTCACCTATCTTCAGACTTTCCTTATTATGTTTGACAGCTGTCACTTGTGTGTTATTAGAAATTTAAGGCCATTTTAACGCTTTTCTAGAACAAAAGCAAATTATACTTCTACGAAGTTAGAAATTATAACAGTTTGTGCACGTTATTAACATAATACCTTTATATGATATATGAATAAATTGCTAGTTTTCTGAAAATAATCGCTGAATCATATTACAAAAGTCTTGTGTTATGCCATCTGTACTTGCCGCGCAAGTTCTGACTCGCTTACAGACATGGCGGACGCCGTGGCGCTTGGGCACTATTCATTTAATTTTCAAACAGGACGCGACTCTTTTCACCACTGCAAATGATACTTTTAACCGTTTCAATTTAAATGTTGAATTTAATGAACCTTTTCTATTGTTAATGTTAACGTTATGTGAATGTCTTTTAGTTATTTGTCGTTGAGCGGCCGTAACGGCGGTGTATATTATTTCGATTGTTTTAATACAATAAATACTGTATAATTCCCGCATTATGTAATATTAATGAAGTAACAAAACGTACAGTTGAGTGAGGCGTACAGTTTGCAACAGAATTTGAAAAAATACCAAACGTTATACGTATACGTTTATATATAATTTATAAAAAAATGGTTTTGATCCTCTTACAAATATGGTTGAAAATTGTCGTACATGTTGCAAATCGTTACCCTGTAGGTACTGTACTTAAATAACTGGAAAATAAATGTGTTATAATTATATTTATTGATATGTTTTGGATTTTATAATAGTCAAGTGGTGAATATTCGAGTCGAAGGAAACAAAAGCGACCCTAACATAATGCTATTATTCATTGTACATAGATACAAAATCGAGACTTAGTAGTTAAAATTGTAAATAGTATATTAAATAATTACTGTACGTATATTTCACAGCGGCGGTATTAAATTAATAATGTGAAAATTATCATTATCATCGTATCGATATAAATATTATCATTCGATCGACGACTGAAATGACTCTGTACCCGCTTTGTTGATGATGCTCCTAATTAGTTCTATTTTTTTAGAGCTAATTGTATGAAAATTGTTACATCGTTAACATCTCTTTACATCTGGAATAATTATGTGTAAATGGCGAGTGGTTCTAAAATATCTAGTATTGTATGTCACTTTCCTTTAATAAAGCTGTTTGTATTTTTAATGTTAATATTATCATTTTTTGTCTGTGTATGTATGTAAGTTAATAAAACCTCTTTTTTTATTCAAATATGTCCGCACCATTTTTAAAATTTAACGAACGTAGTTTTTTATTCGTGGTGCTCCCGTATCCGTACTAATAAATAATGTTCGGATAGTATGTCGTTTTGGTAATATATGTTTTTTTCTATGCTAAACTTAGAATGACCATTGTGAAGATCGAAGCCTTCTAATATGATTATTTTTATTATGTTGTATTCTTGATGATTGAGTACGTGTATTTATATTTTTCTATAATGTGTGTGATGGTGTTATTATTGAACAGCATTTATAGCTTAGATTCAAGTAGCTTAATGAGGACATTGAAGAATGATGTAGGCTGTTAGAGCGTCGCGCTGTTGCGACACGTCCGTGTGTGCTAGCAGCCGTGACCGTGACATGTGCGTGATTTTTTCGTGGCTACGAGTGCCCGTTCGTATCGTGCTTGTTCGTGTCGACGAGTAAATCAACATATTTCCATCTACGAATGGGCCGTAACGACCTTCAATAATTCACGCATGGGACATTTTTATCGAGTACCAAAATTGTAAAATTTTAATAGATAAGAGAATCTGTTTTAAGTAGTCATGTGAGATTAAGATTTTGATGATTTTAAATACTTTTTTTGTAAATTTAATTAGTAACTTAAATAATAATAAATAATAGCCACCGCAAAGTTAAGTTAGCTTGGTGAAGTTTAGTGCGAGCCTTAGAGTCGCACAGAGAGGATTTGTTCGCCTGGCGCTGCTGGGATTAGTTTCGTTAGCTTTTTTTCAATACATATAATGTGTATGTATACCTTCTGTTTGTATATTAATGATTTACAGTTATGTCTCGTTATCGAGATTCTTAGAAATTTCAAAAATGAAAACTGAGTACAAAATTGCTGATATGGAACAACATTATATATTATATGGTGAGACTTGCTATTATTATTTTTATTGTAGTCCACCAACAGCATTCAACGTAACACTTGCCAAAAATAACCTGATGTTAGCTGATTCAATGGGTATATATGAATATATGTAAGTGTGATAGTATTGTGTTAAATGTTAAAACGAAAGCAATACTATAATGTTATAGACTATGCAAAGATAAATATTGCTGAGTGGCGCAAGACAGAGCAGAGAGAGATAGCGATACAAGAGAGAGAGAAAGGGAGATAGAGAGAGAGAGAGAGACGTAGTTTGTAGATACGGGACACAATGACGAGATAGAGCACAGAGCGGACAGCTCAAACAAGTTGTGGATATTTTAAGACGCGTCTGATGTAAAGATTTTTCTGTTGTGATGTTGGTGCAGCTTATATCGCCACTGTTTGGTTCATATCGCCCCAGGGTCTTTTATTTTTTTTTCTTTTTGAAAAATTTTACATTTATCAAGTCTTGAAATGTTTAAAGTTTTTTTTTAAATACCTACAAATAAAAAAGAAAAACTTTAGTATCAAGTTGAGCAATAACAACACTGGCTATCTACATACTTGTTTGGGTATTCGACTGAACGGATGCGAAATTATAGTACTTTATACATATATTTGTACATAAGAACTGTGTCCTAAACGAAAATGGACGATTATTTGTAAGTAGCCAAATGTAACACGTTTTTTCTCATGCGAAAAGGTGTAAATTGATATTGTGAAATGTATTAATTGAACTTTATACATTATTTTTTCTAAAGACAAACATTGGACAACAGACACTTTGTTTTTTTTTCTTTTTTTTCCGGTGTGTATATTTTAACGGAGCTTCCCATGTTTGACATCGTATTGGACCACTTACTTTTTCATTTTAACAAATACTTAAAAAACCACAGCGTTGTGAATTAAACATTTGTAACGTCAGAATATTGTTTTTCACGTTAAAAATGATTTTTCCCAATATATGTTAAAATTTTTCTACATAAACAGATACCATGCGATATCATTATTTTAATAAATATGCCTTACTGACATACATTGATAGTTCGTTAATTATACACCTGTGTGTAAATTAGAATACATGCCTCTCAAGAATACGTACAACTTCATCCCCTTTTACACGCGCATGCCTGTTTATACCCAGTGGACGTTTTAATAATCGGACCTTGGCGCTTATGAAAATTGTCTCTTTTAATTTACAATACATTTATACTCATTGTTTAACTAATTGGTGGTTAACAAGTATTAGTAGTTTAAAATATCTAGGATTTTATTTTAATTAAAAATACTAGCTGGCTTGAGACCGCCAGCATGTATGAGTAACGAAAAAATGGAATAGATTGTTAATTGAATTGAATTTGAAAAAACTTTACCACAGTTTAGGGAGTAGTTCAAAGTTTTTTATTGCGTAGTATACGTATATTGAGAAGAACGTTCGCCCGTTCCGCGACTTGTCCACATTATTTTGGCTTTTTCCGTAATAATAATAATTTCATGATAGTGATGTTACCGACCATAACGACACGACAGAGTCGATGAGAAACTATTGAAAATAATAAAAATTTTGTTGCTTATTCATTTTTATACGTAAATGGCCATCTTCTCGAAATTGTTTCGGAGTACACATACCTCGGGCAGACCTTGAAGTTAGGTAGTAACACTTTTGAGAGGAAGGCTAAGAGGAGAATATTCAGTTAGGCCACGCAGGATTTGGTAAACTTCGTCGGGTCTTCTCGTCATCCATCCCGCAATGTTTGAAAACTAAAGTTTTAAATCAGTGCGTCCTACCCGTCGTGACATACGGAGCTGACACGTGGACACCCACAGTGCGGCTGGTCCACCAGCTCCAAGTCGCTCAACGTGCTATGGAGCGAGCTATGCTCGGAGTTTCTCTGAAGGATAGGATCAGAAATGACACTATCTGACAGAGAACTAAGATCACATATAGCGCAGAGGATTAGCACGCTGAAGTGGCTATGGGCTGGCCATGTCTGACCACGATCGGTGGAATAAGCGAGTTCTAGAGTGGAGACCGCGGCTCGGCAAACGTAGTGTAGGGCGCCCTCCGGCCAGGTGGAACGACAATCTGCAAGAGGTTGCAGGCAGAAGTTGGATGCGGCAAGCCGAGGACAGCGCGAGTTGGCGCTCTTTGGGGGAGGCCTATGTCCAGCTGCGGACTGAGATAGGCTGATGACGATTCATTTTTATTTCATGCACATCCATTTCACCACAAGCATTCATCCAAGGGCCAAATAACGTATGTCTAATATATCACATTTGTCATTTGGAAAGCGAAAATCATTTAAATCATTTTCCATGTAGCAGAAAGAACTTTGTCACAAATATACGTATGCCCTGATTTTTATTTATTTATTGCCGTATCAGTTTTTATGGCGACTCGACCAGCGTGGCCTTTTCGTTTTGAGGAGAGCCGACATCAATATAACGACAAAATATGCTCATGATGATGATGTCTATAATGAAAATATTTATACATTTGAAAATAAATTACGACCGGTACTTTGCTTGTTGACAGCAATTTTATATTTAGCCATGAATTGAAATTTGGCCATACAGAAACTGAACGGCCTAATAATGGTTTAACATCTAAGGGCAGAAATATTCACAGTAATCTTTATTTATTTTGCGTTGAACAAAGGCAAGGAAACATTCGGGTAATAATGAGGAATTCACATAAAAAATATAATTTATGAAAAATAATTGTATTGGGAAGAAATTATTGTGATTTGAAAGTGAAACAGTTCGCTGTCGCTTTAATGTAATAGGTAATAGGATTAAGTATTATACTTAACTGTCAATTAACTAATCACCGGTTTAGTGTATCTTGCTAATTAGTGCGTTTAACCTAGGGGGATTCGCCAATATTATACATGTATAAGTTTACGTTACTATGTGTATTGATTGTAACTAATGTGTAAGAACTGTTCTTATGATATTCCCAAGGCTAGATAAGGTTAGCATAGGTTATTTTTTAAATATATGCAAACAACAAAATAAGAAAAAAAATATATTTGAAAACTGTGTACTTAGGTATAGGCGAGGAAGTATTTTAAAGTAGTTTGTAAGATTTTATGCTATTAAATATTTATTTTTTGTATTTTAAAATTACCCGCCATATTAAATTCTGAGTGTTGTATTTTTAAATTCGTTGATGTGCAAAACTCCGTTCGTTTTAGAAGTTGGTAATTATTCATTAAATGCCAGAATATAAATCTCGTCTGAAATTCTGTCGGACGTATACATATATATATTCTTTGTCGCAATTCTTTGACATTTTGGCGAATGTAAGATTAAACATTTTTTACTTCGCTCCAGATAGGAAGTGTGTTATATGACATTAATAAAAACATCTTTGTCTAAGTGTACATTTAGGACACTAATTGCAGAAACCTTTTCTATAATAGAATATTAATTTAATTTCATTAGGTATTTCTATTCGTAGAACTGTATATGTAGGGTGTGTGATAAACTTAATAAGCATATATTGGAGTTTAATGAAAATGTAACCGTTTAATATGAAATGTTTCTCAAATACATGATTAAATTATGTGCCGGCTTATCTCACGTACAGTGCTCGGGATAGGTGGACTGGTTTCGGACGTATCTAAGCTCCTTCATGAGCTCGCGCCGATCGCCCGAGTTGGTGGTGGAAATTCGAACTAAGCCGGTGGATAACTTACGAAGACTGTAATAGTATTATTTTTGACAACTTGAAAATGTCATGTGCTGTGACGTCACTCGCAAGCGATCAGCATCGACAAAGCGGGTTCTAATTATAATATATGTATGCCTACAAGCAACATGTTGATATTCGCTTTGAAATATTTTTCTGACCATTTATTTGTAAATCTGTATCGGTGAGCTTGTCTTAAATATGTACATAGCTACAGTAGGTGGTCAAATTATTAGAGACACACATTTTTTTGTATTTTGAAGTCCGAGTTATTTTTTATATTCGGTATATTTATTCTTATATTTTATAATATGTTTTATACAAAATGTTTGAGGAACTAAAATTATAACTAGATAATATAAAAAAAAATTATTTATCTTAATGAAAAGAATATACATGGGACTAAAACTTTACTCTTATATTTTAATATTCAGTAATGCCATCTCTCATTTGAAACTCTCATCAGAGAATGGCATTGCAATCCGAAGCTCAAAAAAAAAAAGCAAAAGTCTGCACAGAAAGTATGCCTCGATGAGTAACATGTCTAAATGCTACGAAGGTGGCATTGCTGAATATTAAAATATAAGAGTAAAGTTTTAGTCCCATGAAAATTCATGTTTTTAAATTAAATAAATGCGTAACTACGTAACATCACGTCTGTAATTCCCGAAGAGGTAGACAGAGGAGTGTAGAAGACTCCCACGTTTCACCAGTTACTTTTACGTCCCTCTATGGAGTAGGTGGTGAACCTATTGCCACGCACCGGGCACATTTCTAGCCTCCGAGCCACTACTAGAAAATCTAAATTGAAAAAATCCAGTAGTACCTATCCGGACCCGGGGATTGAGTCAAAGATCTCCCGATCGGCAGTCGCACTTGTAACCAACACGACCAACGAGGCAGTCAGTCCATTAAATAAATATTGTTTTATTGTCTAGTTATATTGTTTTCGTTTCTCAAACATTCACTGCTAAAAAAAATTATAAATAAGGTATAAGAATAAATAAAAATAAAAATAACTCAGGGTTTAAAATACAAAAAAAATGGGTGAGTCCCTAATAATTTGGCCACCTGCTGTAAGTTACATAACTCATGTTATGGCGTTGACAATATCGAGCTATATATTACTGTATAATGGCAATAAACAAGTTCATGATCGTTGTCGTGCCGTGAGAAATGCTTCGCGAGCGAAAATGTATTTTTAAATTTATTAACCAATGAAATACTTGGTCAACGCCATGGGCAGGTAGGTACTAACCGATTTCCGAAACGGGGGCGGGTGTTGACGGCGTGGATGCGTAGGCTTCCGACGCAAGGTAAAATAACTTGGAATATTTGTACAGTAACAAAACTTCGTACAGTCATAAAGTACAATCATATAATAAAGTAAATATTCCAATGACGTGAAAGAATTTGGTAAAGAAAGCAGTTACATTGGTAGAGATGTTTATGTGCCGATCGTACTTGTCGCTGGGCATCTCGTTTCGTACGTCGGGTAGTGCGGTCATTACAAATAAACTTCATTCAAAAAAACATGCAATATTCATATAACTCATTATATAACTTAGTAAATCGGCCAGAAATCTTAATAGCTATATTTTATGAATAATAATAATGGTAAAAAAATATATGTGATATCGTTTCGATTCAGGAGTATCAAGGTTGTAATCTTCTTGTCCGTATGTAGGTAATATTTTTATATATATACATTATAGGGTGTTAGAGGTAGGTTGGCTCAGTGCTGAAAATACATGAAGATCAGTCCAGGGAAGTGACGCTGACGTCACTGCAGTTACGACTTTTCGCTCTTAAGTGTTCTCGACATGGTCAATGTTGCCCTGTGACTGTATGTTTAAGCATGCGTTTTGTGTAATATAAATATTTATGTATGTATTTTTTTTATTTACACAAATTTAACTTATCTGTGATTCTCCATAATAATATATCCATAATAATAAAAAGTCATATACCTACGCTCTTAAAATAATATTATATAGGTACAATATATTATGAGTGAAACTTTTAATAAAACATTTCAAATAAAAATTCAGACGTCGCAAAACGCATGTGACAGTTCATAGAATATTATTGTATAAGTAAATTAGGACTATATAGTATAGGGAATAATTTAATCTATAACAAGCTAAAGATAGTTCTGGAATGGATGGAGGATGTTAATTATAGTATTTTCCTGGATATAACTGTTTAAAGTTCAGTATTTTAATTTCTTTTTATAAGTACAGTGGAATAGTATAATAATAGTCACATATAAAATGTTTAATGTTACTTGATTAAGGTATGATGGTAGAATTACGCGATTGTTATCAATTTAAACGGAAGGGGAAAAACACATTGCATGCCACGAATTTCGTACACTTGTCTACATGATACAGAGATGGACGTATGTACTTTAATGAAATTGAATTTACGATTTGTATCTCGCGGAAGTTAACTAGGCACCTCGTTATGATAACATAATTGCGATATGTTGCTGCGTGGAAGACGAGAGCGGCACCTACTGCCAGGTAGTGTCAGGTGACTACGTGGAAGCGTATTCCTCGCAAGTGCCAAGTTGATTTCTGCGAGTTGTACTTTATTTTAAATTCCGTGGGATTTGCCTTTCGGTTAGATCAATCAAACGTAAGTTTGCCTTTTAACATTGCCCATCGCCACTGCCAAGATTGTTAAGCGTATTAATCAGTGTTTATTGATAATATGTAAGCATATTAATATTACATTATTCATATATGTATAATATATATTATCTATTATTTATTTTAAAATTATATTGTAACATTAATAATAATCGAAAACATTGTACCTTTGTAGTACTTGCTGAGTTTTTGTTTATAGAAGTTATGTTGTCCAATGTTTTGATGCCTGCCGCACTATTGACAATATTGTAGTAAAGTTTTCATGTAACGAATAGCATGCATGTGGCTAGAGGCAGCGGTCCAAGCTACGTTTTGAATTAGATTATATTTTATCAATTATAATACATAAACAATATATTTTCTAATATGCGTAGCTTAAAAGATTGATGTAATGCAATAATTTTATCTTGATGAAATCTTTATAATAATAATA
>DWFO01001299.1:0-16296 GCA_018246595.1 Mimoniades nurscia nurscia | reverse complement strand
TCAGCCGTGTAAAACTTGCAACGTAATTTCCTGTAGGCCTGACTTCCAATGGTCTCCCTCAGCGGAAAACTTTAAATTGCCGCCGCTTTTTTTCACTATCTTTCCACTGCACTCACTTTTCTCTATTTAAACTTTTCCGTTTTATTCCACAAGCCGCTCCGTTCCGACTTCAACGGCCAACTTCCTTGCGGGCGCATGATAAAAATACTATTATGAAATAGCTAGTGGTTGTCCAACTTTAAGCAGAAATTTATTAATTAAACTTGTAAATTGTGTTAGTTAAAATGTATCAACATTTTGTTGTATGTTAATCAGCCAATATTTTTATAAATTAATGTTATCTTTACCTTCTTATCTTATCTTCACCATTATCTTCACCATCCTTTTATCATGCCACTTTGAATACAGTACTCCTCTCAGAATGAGAAATGGTAACGTCACTGCCATGCTGGCCAAATGCGGGTACCTATTACATTAGACTTCAGTAGTCATTACTAACACTACTCTCGATCTTGTCTTCTGCAGGTTTCCTTACGAAGTCTTAACTGTATTAAAACTCATGTTTTTGATACGAGTACATTGTATCATTACAAGAAACAAAAATGTTATTCTGTCTGATTTTAAATTTTAGAAGATTTATATGAACACAAAATTTCAAATCGCATCAATAAATCAACAACCTATACGGTAGAAACCATTTTTTATCTAACAAGTAGTGAGACGTGATACAATACCAAAAATTTTGTATGCGGAAAAATAAGGTTATTCACATAAATACACAAAACATTTTGTTAATACTTTCTAAAACATAATGATTATATTATCATAAATTATTCAAACTACGTTTTAACATAATCATCTTCGACTACAGCTTAACTAATAAGAAATATGCCGAAATGTTTGTTTTTTCTTTTGGTTTGGATATGCATATCCAAAAATGTAATGCCTTGATTCAGACACGCATGGATACAAAAAAATGACTTAGTAATAATAATACACTTTATTACATTACCATGCAGCAACACTGGACAACACAAACAGGTACAAAACAATCAATTTGATCTTAGTAAATCAATCATACAGACAACCAGCACATTGAAAGTTAAAGATATGAACTGTGGTGCTTGAGAAAGATACAATTGAACAATTTATTAGACAAAAGTTGGAGTATTACTGAATGACATGAGACAATATAACATACAAGTACCTGCCAAGTAGGAGATACGATCATAGTCAAAGGGCGTTAGTGTTGACTTAGTTTTCGAAAGTATATAGGGGAGTTAGTTTTGTGCATGGATTAAGGACACAGAAAGGAGTGAGAAGAGGTTCCTGAGCTGTCTTAAATCAAAAGCAAAAGATACACAGTAAAATGAATTGGAACGCGAAGTGTAAAAAGTAAGATGTCTAAGTGAATACAAGACAAGAAAGAAAATATATTCAAGAATTCCAAATCAACTCATCTGTTTAGTAAATATGTAAATTAGAAAATTCGAAATAAAACATCGAAATGAAAAATTGACAGACAGACATTCCTAAACTTAAGTTTACAGAATAAAAATTACAAGAGCGAACAGAACCACAAGCACGAAGCTAGTCAGTGTATAAAGCCTACACTACAATCCCGTTAGAATCTCTCGACGCTCGCTCACTTTACACGGCTCTCGAAACTCGTGATAGAACTGAACGTTCGCCAATCGAACACACGGCCGAGAGAATTTGAATTGAAGTGAATCAGCACCGTTAATTTCTTTGTCCCACTATAGTGCGGAAGGCAGTGCACCTATATTGATACAGAGTAAACGCAATAATAATCACAACGCAACAAAACGAAGTTTTTTTTTTTGGTGATAAAAACTATTTGGATTTTCGTGTGAAAATGTTTAAAAATTTATTTCGATTCTAACTATGTATACAAATAAACCTAATGGGATTCTTCAAGTTTACTGACCATCAGAGCAATAGAAGTACTATGTCTTATTCTGATTCATTGAGTCCATTATTGTAAGTGAGAAATACTAAAAGCGCGAATGTTTCATAAAGTCAAGTGTTTTTATAAGTTTTCATTTAGGTACTTTCTGGTTCCTCTGATGTTGACAACAGCCGTTTTATTTTAACTCATGCAGTAGGTACTCATTATTATTCCTTTATTATTTTTTCACACGATGAAATAGTCTATTACAATTGCAGTAACGTTTATGTAATATTATTACAACGTTCAAGTATTTATTTAATTACACTAAAGCAACAAGTATCTCTGTGCAATTGATAAAATTAGTAAGATAATAAGATTCGCAAACTGCATAAATCAATAATTTTTAAATAAACTTTTTTGCTTCAAAATAATAGTATTGAAACGGAAGTAACTGGTAATAAATGTGATAAGCAGGGCCAATTAAAATAATTTTGTGCGATTTTTTTTTATTCTCACTGCACACAAAATAATAAATAAAAAAGCAAATATAAAATAAATAATACATATTAACACCATGGCAAATTGTTCTAATTATGTAAAAATCAAAATAATCTAATCTAATAAATCATTTCGATCGTTCACTTATTTAATCAGAATTACTTGGAGAATAATAATTAAGTGCTTAAACAAATGCAAAGTTTAAACAGCTTTACATTATTTATTACAGCGCCAATTCAAATCCTATTTATCAACGGATATACACTTAGCTTTACTATTGAATAACTAATTAAAACCTAGATTTAGTCTTGCACAATACCCGCTATGGTTAATTCAGTCCAAGCAATGAAAGTAACTTATATTACTTTACTTATAATATTATAAATAGAATAGGATAAAAAACAGTAACGTGCTACATAAATCAACACTGATGACATGGCGAAATCATCAATTATATTAAAAATAGTGAAATTATTAATACACCACATTAAGTAACTAAGTGTACATCGATTTATCATAATATGTATTTTACTTTGATCTTTAAAGCAATATGTGATTCATGACATCGTAAATATCTCATTGAATTATTCGACTTAAAAATAATAATTATTATTATTTTCACGTGAAAAATTTAACTGGATCTAGATTTCGTTGATTCCTATGTAGGTATTTTTCGATACGATTAGTGCATTAATAAAATCTGTGGTGTATATCTAAAGTTAGATTGACCGCTGTACAAAAAAATTATTGGACTAATGCGGCGAGATGTTAAGCTCTGTCGCTCAACTATTCTGTACATTTAAACCTTTTTGTACACACGCGTCTATTGAATGTACAATTATTGTACACGGACAGAGGAAATGAGTTTGTGAGCTATGGCAGCCACTTGAATAAAGTACCGATAAGTATAATGGACACGTAGTCGCTTATTTACATTTATTTGAACAAAAAACTATCGTGAATACCTATATAAAAAAAATATATCTAATCGATTCAGCTCAGGATGTAGTTATCATTAATATTACTTAAATTAGTTTATTAAGTTTAAATTAGTTTATTTAGTTTATTAAAGTTACGATGGACGACATATTAATATTTAGTTAAATCTTAACATAATTATGATTCATACAAAAGATGGACTTTAAAAATACTGAAGTTTTTTAATAAAACGCAGTTCTCTTGTAAAGTGAATGTGAAGCTATCTATATTGAAAGTATATGCATTTTTCATAAGTGATATATTTCAATTTTATTTAATACTATGTACATATTTTGTACATTTTTTGTACATTTTTTCACTCGGATTATTCATGTCACGACATTAAGTTCCCCTATAATTTTGTATGTAAAAAACTGAACAATTACTCTTACTCAAAACAAAGATGAGTGGTCAGTATCCGACGGCCTAAACCGACACCGGAGGCGGGTCTCATAAATATTTTGAGGGAGAAATAAAATTTAAAATAACACCCATAATTTAACCTTACGGACCCCATTCACGTAATGTTGCATACGTTTTTGAAACCAGGCGTCAATGTTCGCACTCTTAAGCCTTACGACGTTAGGAATACGGGCGAGAATTATCATAGGTCACAACACGCACTCGTTTTGAAGTTAAATAAACGTACATGTTATTTTGAACCTTATTAGTCCATAAATTGGGGCTATTATCTAAAATACGATGCGGTTGCCATATGCAAAACTTTGTGCTGGGTACGTGGCTTCTGCATACGAAAGAAGGGTCATTTGCAACTGTAACCAGCTACGTGAAGGAAGGTGTTCTAGATTCGCCTTTCCAGTCCATTTTAAGGTTATATTTCAAAGAGTATATTGCTCAACTATTCAATTTCATAAATCTTTTTTTTTTTTTAAATAAGAAGCAGTGGTAGCCTAGTGGTTTGAAATTCGACCTCTCAATCCAGGAGCGATTCTCACGGGAGCCCGGGTTCAAATGTTAGCGCGCACCTCTTTAAAATGTACGTTTTAAATTTAAATATCACTTGCTATCACGGTGCAGGAAAACATCGTGAGGAAACCTGCACAACTTAGAGTTCTAAAAAAATTTTCTCTAGGTATGTAAAGTCTGCATGATAAGAGGGTCGAAAAAAAAAAGATTGAGTAATAGTTACCATACCGTAGATACTACACAAAATGGCTGACAGCGGTTAGACACGAAAAGTTGAAGATCGAAGTCAGTGGCCTGCTAAAGGAGAGGCCAATGTCCAGCGATGGACAGAAACAGACTGTTCATGATAAATAATTAGCACGGCGAATTACTAACTTATATTTAATTGAATTACTGATGGCAATTTATCTAACATAACATTGCGTTATTTAATGTAAAAAAGTTGATTTTATTTTATAAAATGAAAACAAAAGAAACACCTTAAAATAAAATAATCAATAAAGTCAAAGCCTAGAAACTTAATAACTGACAGATAAATAAAAAATTGCTCAAAAGTTATTCTTAATTTATCATCTTCATCATCCTATTCCGTGTCCTAGAATATTTCCATATACTGCTGCTCATAGACCTTTTCAATATAACGTCACTGAGCTCAATCTTTAGATCTTCATATCTAACTGCTGCCAGCCACTATACGCAATCTTACTTAAAATTTATCATTGAAATACTTTGACACTCCCCTGTTACAAAGCATCCAAGGGATAAATTAAACTGTACAACTATGCACAACTCTTAAAGCAACGTGCGTTGTATCGAGAGGCACCGCTATTTGTAAGCGAACCTTCAACATCAAAATTCGCTTGTTGCTATGGCAACGCCCCTGCGGTGAGCCCCGCGTTCCGGATTGTTTTGAAAATCTCCCCGGTTGTTGGTTAATCCCTTTTAAAACAATAAAATAACTCAATACCGGCCATTTTACCGGATAACCCCTTTAACGGTCGTTGCTAAAATATTTTCCGTGTAATACCTAAGCGAAATTGTTAAAATTATTTTATGTATAAGTACGTAAATTCGGTTTTCGTTTAAAATTTAATTCCATAAAACTCTTAGTATTTGTATGTGTAATGTAAATATATGCGTGTTCGTTAGACTTAATGCTCTGATTTTATCATAAGAATTTGAAATAAGTAGATACTAGGTCAACGTTTATATTAATTACTTTAAAGATATTACAAGAATTTAAATGGGTGTGCGGCTTTGCATTAACAAGTGATGTATTTATTTAATAGATTAAAATAAATTCAATGTAATAACTCGTTGGCCGTGTCAGTTGCAAGTGAGACTGCCGAACTGGAGGTCCTGGGTTCAATTCCCGGGTCGAGCACTACTAAATTTTCTAATTTAGATTTTCTGGTATGGTGTATGGCAATAGGCTCACCACCTATTCCATAGTGGGACGTAAACGTAACTGGTGAAACGTGGGAGTGTTCTATATTCCTTTGCCTACCCCTTCGGGGATTACAGGCGTGAAGTTACGAAGTTACGTAAATATTCTAAAAATGTGGTTTCCGAGACCGTTGCATAATCATGTATGAAATTTGACTTTCATGCCCACATGGACGATGACGCAACCAACGCTCGTCGAGAGCTAAAACACCCTATTTCGTTATAAACGGATCTAACGAGATACCTTTGTGCTCAAATGAAAATTCCTAAGGAACCGCATACCGAGGCGTCATTCGTCGATAGACTAAGGAACACAACGCACCTTACACAGTTATTAGATTTCAGAAGCGTTCTAATCTCAATGTCAATACATCTCAATGTATTAATACGTCTTCTAAGAATTGTGTCTTGTTACTATAAATATCGTCTTAACTGCTGCTATTACTACTGCGCTGTACCTTTAGTACAAAAAATTTCAATATTTCAACCTTCCTCTAATTCTTATTGAAAAATGTTTGACACGTGAATTTTTTTTTAGCCTATAATATGAATTGAAAATATTATCAATTTCAACAAGTTGAAAAGTTTCAAGGACCAATTTAATTTTGTTGTCACCTATGGAATTTTTTTAATGCAATTAAATTTTTACGTAACATCAGACCAGTAATCCCTGCAGAGGTAGGTAGAGTAGTATAGTACACGTTTCACGAGTTACGTTTACGTCCCGCTATGGAATAGGAATTGAACCTATTGCCCTATTGTCATACACAAGGCATAATTCAGACTCCGAGCCACTACTAGAAAATCTGAGTCTAATCAATTTAATAGTGCCCGACCCTACATTAAATTCTTAACAATCATACTAATGCATACAATAATATTGATGATCTTTGTTATACTTACAATGTGCCTACGTGATGACGCACAAAGGTCACGTATGTCCAGTCGCATTTGTAACGGACACCATAATGCAATGTTTTAATCGTGGTAACCAAATCTGGCATCGCAACTCGATTCCTCCGTATATGAGAACAAAATCGTTTGATCGAATATGGCTTCGGTGATTTCTTAATATAGAAGAAGACATTATTTATTGAACAGTCGCTAATCACTAGAGAAACCACTTATACAGTTCAGTGGCATATGAATAGAAACATATTAAGAAACTTAGACGTAGTTTTAGAATCAAAACACAAAAAGCCTTTGATAATTTTATAATATTAAGTAATTTTTATGTACCTAATTATGTTATGTTAATCGTATACTGAAACATAGGGTAAATCATTTATTTATTTTTATCACTTATTAAATGTTTCCAATACGGCTGGCAAGTAAAATTGTATTTAGCTAATCGTTTTTATATTGCTTTTATATCATATCCAGCCTGCACATAATAATCGAATAAGGTTTTTGTTAAGAGGTTTTTACATGTTTTACATAACCCGCACCCCATCAGCACGTCGTCGCTGGGAATAACTTGGTCGTAGAAATATGCGCGGCATTATGTAAGTAGATTGGATAATTCTGGCCACTGTACGGAACTAGTTTATGCTAAGCTACAGACTATAAGCTATGTTTTCCATAGGCTGTATGCTACGTTTTCCATAGGCTAAAAGCTATATTTTCCATAGGCTAAAAGCTATATTTTCCATAGGCTAAAAGCTACATCTTCCATAGGCTAAAAGCTATATTTTCCATATAAACAATTGAAGTAACTCGTTGTAGTACTAACAATTGGAACTGGAAATTTGATAAAATACAAGTAGCAATCCTTTCGAACTTTTTAAACTCTGTCCATTTAAAGAGCATATATACCATACCCACCAGACAATGATTATATTGAACTGTATTAATGTATCCTATGTACATAGGTATCCTTAACACCGACTTTATTTATCAAGCGTTTTATATATGCGTTTTAGCGAGAAACTACGTTTATAACATTTTTCGGTGTAAAGGGTGCAAGGCGCATTAATTTTTAAAATTTTTTCGTTAAGATTTTTCAACGAATATTAGTATGCACTGTTGATTACCGAAAAAATGAACCAAAATAATAATACCCAAGCCATTATTTTCCTTTCAGAAACGTTGCTATTTCTTCTATTTAATTTTATTTCAGAAACTCCTTATCAATAACTTAGTTTGAATCTGCTCTTCAATTAATATACATATGTAGGTATATGTAAAAGGCAAGTTTCATTCGTAAAGTAAAAATAATAGGAGTAGCCCGGCCCGTATTTGATAAAGATACGGTTTATTGCTCTGTATTATTTGAGCTTAGGCCTTGGTAACAAGAATCACTGGTATCTCAGAGCTCAGAGCGCACTGACCATATTTATATGAGAGTAACGCGACATGTTTTACTATGCTACTTATTACATATAATGTTATCGTATGTTTGCACGGTGCCCTGATACTCGGAAGTGAAGGTTTATCAGTTCACATGCTCGAAGCTCGAATTAGTAAGTAATATCCCCTGTGATGAAAGTTTGAAAATCTAATTTTCGACGATAAGCGGGTCGTTTGATTACGAAATTAACGTGTATTCGATTTAACCGAACGCCAGCAGTAGAAATATCTAGGCTTGCGGTGCAGTCTTAAAAATTTGAATGATTTTCTATGCATAAATGCCTCAGGTAAAAAAAGTATAGTAAAAAAAGGAAGCAACGCTAGTAATCGAAATAAAGTCAATTTTAAACTAATGTTATAAAAATGAACTCTTGTTACATAAATAATGAAGTGTAACTTCTTTTCAGATGGAAAGTTTAATAAAAGAAATGCAAGATCCAGAAACGGGGGTGCCAGTACGAAGTCAAAAACTTTTTCTTAGTGTTATACCTTCAGCTTTTATGGGTAAGATTTGTTAATCCGCCTATATATGTAGATGTGAAAGGTTTAATGGGATTTGATCAAAATAACGAATGGCTACTTAGTAAATAGTACATAAACTCATGGCGTTATCTATAGGATCTTAGCATAGCTATGTACTATCATGTTGTCACTCCGCATCTCCCACGCCTCATACCGCTTGTAATCCCTAATGAAGCCACTTGGGCTCATGACAAAAATCGGTGAAGCTGTAAAGGCCACTACACCCAACAGCAAACGGTCCATTAGAAAAAAAAAGTGACGGTACAATTTGCAACATTACTAAGGTTGACATCACGCAGGCGGTGAGCCGTGAGATTACTTGTGGGAAAATAATAATAATATCACGCCATCTACTTGTTACAAGTAGGTACTAGTTTGATGGCATAATAGACTTATCTCACTCGACCGTGACCCATTTCTCGTTGACCATCTCTTTGCATACGTCTTATACGGAACGAGAGGTTCGTCGTGTTATATGCGCCAGAAATTACATCTGCGCTAATTTGGTCCAATCAATCAATCAGTTTATTCAATCCTGACCCTCTCCGGCGACAGTATTTAAGGCCTATTAACGTTTGTCGATTGTCTGCTCACGTTTATAGCTATTTTAATTGACGGCCCAGAAATAATTGTTTTATTGTTAAATAATGACACTTTAAGGCTTTTTAACTTTTGTCGATTAAGGCCTATTAAGTTTTTTTTATTGTCTCGTCGCATTCATAGCTATATTAATGTTCGGTTCTGACATACAATATGTTCTATTTTTGAATAATAATTCTAGTTCCGCACTGGATTAAGCGATAGTGTGAAAATTAGGGCATCGTATAATTTCAGTGACAATTTCACATGGCAACTTTCGAACAGGGTCACCGCAAATTTATGTAGGCGGAGGCTACTCGCGATAGGAGTGAATATTTTTGATTTTTATGTGTACATAGAGATAAATTATTATAAATATTTTCTTGTTGACGAAGTAACAGTTACTATCAATAGTAAAGGTGAAGGTATATTCTCAAATTAAAAAACAATTTATAATGAACATTTAAAAAAATTAAATCGAAGAAACATTTCAAGTGACCTTCATTTATCATATTAACGCATAAAAATTTAAGACCCATCAGGAAAGAAGTTTCATTTCAAAACATAGGTTTGGGATACACATACATTTATATGTATTTTGTTCATGGCACAAAATGTTTGCTGATTAAAATATTGTCTATGTTGAAGTATCTGCGAATTATTTTAAGTTGAACGCGGCTGAACTGTGAATATAAAATTATAAAAAAAATATATTAAATAAACTCACATAATATTTATGTAGGTCTCTTCACCTACGTATACAAAAGAAGAGCATCGTCACCTATGACCATCATTTTGTATGAGTATATAGAATTAGATGTACCAATCCTCTATGCAAGAGTCGTATGAGTTCGAGTGCTAATGTAAAATTTGTTTCCATAAGAGAGAAGTACCTATTTAAGTTTCTCAAACGTCGCTGCATAGGGTTGTCAAAGTAAGTCAAATAAGTCACGTTTGCATACGCCGCTAGAACCTGAGAGCTTAGACGTAGTAAAGTGATCCAAAGTGCTGATCGTTTTCGCTGTCTATTGACTATAGCGGCGATGTAAATCACATAATACTTAAGCCCGTTTTCTACTTCCATAGCATAATAGAAATAACTTGGCTGTTTCGAATACACCCAGCGACGGCTTCCTTCTGCGGCGTCTAATTGTAAAATCAATAACAAAACTTTCATTTAAACTGTATGGTGGACGTTCAACGACCTTCCGCGTTTTGAATTTCGAATTTCAGTCCATTAAAAAGTGTATCGAATTACTTAAGTTATTATACAAATTGAATTTGCATTTTATAATTATATTCCGGTTTTATTACTACATACTCGTAGTAGTGACTCCTGAGATTCCAATTTTTAATAGAATATATTATTTTGTCTTTATAGAATAGATAATTTATTGCTTTCTAAAAAGTTAACTACATATATAAATAATACATTGTTAAAACATTGTTTTAAGTAAATACTTGCCCTAGAATGTCCCGCTCTGCCACATAAAAAATGGTTCCAAAAAAATTTCTATCAAAGTTATGGAATTATTGAATTACAAACACCTATGTTTTTGTTTCACGTAATATAACAATTACAACTATAATAACAAACCACTGATATCTCTTAAGAATGTGTTGTAAGGAATATCATCGGAATTGTAAGGAATCGACTGCCTCGTTGGTGACTGCGTCGTTTGTCGTGTTGGTTGCAAGTGCGGCTGCTGAACGGGAGGTCTGGGTTCGATTCCTGGGTTGGGCAATACTAAATTTTCTAATTTAGATTTTTTTAGTGGTGGCTCGGAGTCCGCATATGTGCCCGGTGTATGGCAATAGGCTCACTACCTATTTTTTAGTGGACCGTAAACGTAACTAGTGACTCGTGGGAATGTTCTACATTCCTCTGCCTACCCCTTCGGGGATGACAGGCGTGACGTTCCGTTTGTAACGAATATTATTAAGTTACCTTGTGTATTGAATCTTAGACGTTCTGTTGTACAAGTCCTTTATCTACTAATCTTTATCTTTAGTACAAAGGTCCACCTTTGTACTAAACCTACCTACACTCCACAACACCAAACACACCTACACTCCAGTGTAGGTTCCATTACAAAAAAACAGTGCGGAATGTTGAGATTGGCAAAAATGTAATGAGAATTCAGACGGTAGAAATGAGAATATAAAGTACCTGTGATCTGAATGTACATAGGTACTTAGTGTAGGAAATATATTTACTAATTAGAATCGATAAAAATATCCTCGAATAATTTCGATATGCAGAAATAATAAATAACAGAATAACTAATAAAGAAATAAATTTCAAAGGCAAGCTCGATTGGTAATTGGCAGAGGTAAACTAGCCAGAGCCACTTTAATCAATTCAACTAATTAGATACGTTAATAGTCTACACAAGAGAATCTTTAATAGACAATTACATATCTCTATATGAACTATATGACTTTAATGAAGGTGAAGGGTTGAAAGAGGTTTGTCAATATCGTGGCATGTGATAAACCTTAGTCTCTGCCTCATTGCTGATTGTGTAAAATAATATTTGATATGTTTCAATATTTTTTCGTCAAATCAAAAATGTAAATATTGCCCTTATTGTCTAGCCAAACAATGGAATTCACTGCCAGAGTGTATTATTTCATGTAACCTAGTATGTCTTGTTTTGTTGAAATTAATTTCCAATTTGGTTACAGGTTATGATCTTGTGGAGTGGTTAATAGAACGTTTTAATCTGGAAGAACCTAGTAATCGTAAGTGATCAATTTTCCTTTCCATAACATTATAATATCTTCAACATTGCTTTGCTTATCTTCAGTAGATACTTACTTTTCAGTGTTCTTGAATCCTTGTTTTTGAATTGCTTAGTATCACAATCTTATTAATTTAATGTCTTATTACATAATACTATATGTCAAAAGCGTATGTATAAATAAAATATAAAACATTAGCAATTTAAGGTAAGCGAATTACGAGGCTTAATCGATCACAGACAATCGATTGTCTAAAAAAAAAAAGAAAAGCCAAATTTGCTTCCATAGTCTTAAAATTGCTTGCTGGTTGTATAACTTACATAGATTGGTTAACGTAATAGCGTAATTGTCTTAGTCATTTTAAAATTGTCTATTTAGTATTAATTGTAATACGAGTACATCTGATTTCCCAAATCGCCTTTGACATATTGTGATTTTTTATTATCTGGTATACAATAAAAAGTTTTCGTATTGGATTGCACTTATCTGGTTATCTTATTTTTAACCATGCACCTAATTAATTGCATCATTGGATTATTTTAATATTACAATTTATTCTCTCTGTTTCAGCTGAAGCATTACATTTAGCAAATCAACTTTGTCAATATGGTTACTTCTTTCCTGTCAACGATTCGAAAAATCTTGTATTAAAGGATGATTCTTCTCTTTATAGATTTCAAGTAAGAGTCCGATCATTATATTTTTTTTCTTGAGCGAATAGATTTCTTTAATTTTTCTATGTATGTCACTTTTACTAAACATTTTCAAATAGTAAGTATTAACAAGTACTTACCTATTGCACCTTATCAATATAAAACTTCACCTTAAGAAATATAAGCACGATTTATTTTTATGATTGTAGTAAATAACATTATATTCTTGGGTCAGCATTAACGTTACACTGTATAACTATTGATCAATCAATCTTTACAAGAGAAGATCGGTGCCTGAAACGTAATTATAACAATACACGATTTAAGCTGTGGAAGGTTTGAGAAGTGAATATTCTTGGCCGACATATGTACACATTAGTTTAACATACTTGACTTCGGTATTATCATTATCATCTACCTCCCCCTCTACATTTTGACTTGACCTTATATAGCATCTTATATATACCAAGAAGCATGTATCTAATGACAAATAGTTCCGATGTTCAATCAAATTATTCTATGCGCGTCTGTTTGCATTTAAATAGAAGATTACAAGTACTACGACTTGCATTAGGAACGTTTTTAGTTTTATATCAATCTCAACAACAGACAATTTGAAGTGTTTTATCATTTCCAGTTTTTTTACTATTGAAAATCATCAATTATAATAATTTTCACAATCACAGCTCATCCTCAGGACATCTGATAAATGCTTGGATACATAACTACGAATCATAACAAGTACTTGAATATTCCTACTTACCTAACTCGTCACTAAAATATCATTTATTGTTTATTTAACAATTTTGTACACAGAAAATAACTATAGAAGATATCATACAAAAAAGAATTATGTACAATTCTATTGTTCATGCTTTGGAAAATTGTTTTTTCCATCCCTTTGTCTAAAAATTCCCTCTCTCGCATCATTTCACTATATCACACATTCTCTAAACGTGTAGGTATAGGTACATATATTCAAATATTCAACAGTAAATCTTTTTCACCTATTTAGCGAAGGTTTCTGTGTTTCCCCAGAGTCCATACTACTGGCCGTGGCAGGGGCCGCGAGTGGCCGCCAGCGGGTCGAGCGCGCCCTCGCTGGGGCCAGACAATGTGGAGTACGCTATATATCTCGTCAAGCGCACTCTGAGAAATAAGCAACGTCATGGATTGGAGGATTACGAGCAAGAGGCACTTGCCAACTTGAAGAAGACTCTCGCCGCCAAGTGGGACTTCATCACGATGCAAGCGGAGGAACAGGTGAGGCAATGTAATGCCTTTTCATTTCTTCCAGATTTCCAATACATTTTAACAGATTATTTTATAGCACAGTCGTTTTTCGTAAGGTCAAACCTCACATTTACTCATAATCATCAATATCCTCTTAAGCTTTAGTATTGATTATAATTAATAAGATTATGAATTTTGTTAGTGAAACATTATGGCTAGGTATTATGGCTAGGTATTATGGCTAGGTATTATGGCTAATAAACAAGACAAACAAATATGTAGGTACTACATATTCTGTCCTAAAAACAATATTTTTTAAAAACAGCATTATGATAGTTATTATTTGCCCGGGCCGTTTAAAGACATAGACATTGAAACCAAAGCAACGTTTAATCAGTAAAATGTTGGCGAGTACAGTCATACAGTTGCAAATAGATTTGCATGAATTGAATGTATGGTAGGTGCGGCTGGCTAAGGAGAGGAAGAAGGGCGACAAGATAGTGAGCGACAGCCAGGAGCGCGCGTACTGGCGCGTGGCGCGGCCGCCGCCCGGCGTGCCCAGCGCGCTCGACCACTGCCCCGTGCCCGTGCGCGCGCGCCACCCGCGCCCCAAGCGCCGCACCGTGCACCAGCTCGCGCGGGAGGTACCGCCGCACACCCACACCTCGGCGCTCACACTCTCACTCCTCACGTGTCTCACGAGTGCACTTGTTTCTGTCCAAAGTTGTGATATTCGCTACTTTTATGTTAAAATAATTACATGATAGGCAGATAGTTTCGAGTGCCAAATATTTCTGTCCTTGTAGATCTGACGTGCGTCTTCTAAGTTATCACTACTTGGTACACATAGTAATTTTGTATATGGAAACACTTCAGATTGAACATCTAAAAGCAAGCTTGGATCGTACGCGAGTGAAGACTTCGATTGCCCTGGACGCCCTGGTGGCGTACTCGGAGACGTTCAACGCGTACGACAACTTTTTTACGCCGCCGCAGCCCTCCAACCCCTGGATCAGCGACGACACCCTCTACTGGCAAATCAACAGCCCTATGTGAGTTATCTAACCGGGCCACAATATAACTAAGATTTATCTTTTCTTATACTCTTTTCTTATCATTCTAAATCATGATACTCCCTTGTGAAACTCAAAGTAACTGTATTTTCGGGATTGCCTTGGGCCTAATCATTAAACAATTTTATTGCTTATGTTGATGATTAGTTTTAGAGATATATCTTGGAATATATCGGTTGAAGCAGATTTCTTTTAATTAAACTCAAAATTAAGTTTTCACAGCTTACAAAGTGTTCAATATCAAAAATACACCTAAATCTTGTTTATTATTCGTTTCTGCTTAAGTAGTCTCGTAATTAAAAAACAATGTTTGTTTTTATTATTCCTGCTTATATTATTTTGTCAACTTAGATGTTATTGAATTTGTTAATATATTATAACGTAAAATATAATTAATCTCTTATTCTCCACTAGTGTACCGAATAGTATACTGACCATTCAAATAAAATTACCGTTAGTTTTTTAATATCCTCAGAGTGGACACGCCGAGTGAGAAGCGGGTCCAGCGCTGGGCTTTGTCGATCGAAGAACTGGTATCGGATCCCACGGGACTGCAAGAGTTCACGAGTTTCTTGCGCAAGGAGTATTCGCACGAGAACATCCGCTTTTGGCTTGCTGTTATGGACCTGAGGCGGAGTAGCACTAAGCAGATAGCAAAGAAACTTGAAGAAATTTACGAGTGAGTACATTAGTATTTTCAGGTACATGTTAAGGATTGTCAAGATAGTGCGGCAATGGGCTGGTCATATATCTTTTATTTTTAACAGAAACTATATCCTTTGGAGTAGACGTCTTCTGGAGAGGAGCCCACGATGTGGCATATGTAACGTAGAATGGCCTCTAGCTAGGTGGAGTGAAGATACACGTAGAGTTGCTGGCTGTGGTTTAAAATACAGCTGAAGATATCTACCTTGGGGCATCCTATTGGAGAGGCCCATTTCCAGCAGCGGATGCAAACAATCTTGTGATGATGATATATTAAAATATACTGTACGTATGTTGTTATTACGGGTAATCAAATTATTATCCTCCATTGTTCTACTGTCGGACTGGACTATTGTCTCGTCTCAGTGTGAGAAGTGTTAAGGCCACAGCTATCCACGCTCACCAAGTGCGGATCATTAGAGTTATTCCAAATATACACTAAGAAATATGGTGAGAAAATATTGATTTTCTCACCATATTTCTTAGTTTGTTACCAAATTGTTTCTTTGTTTTCGGATATTGATCCTAACACAGAGGAACAATTTGTGACAATGATTGTCAGGGAGTTCCTGAAGCCGGGTGCTCCGTGCGAGATCAACATCGACGGCGCGACGGCGGAGCGCGTGGCCGAGGGCATGCGCAGCGGCTCGCGCTACGCGCTGGACCACGCCGCCGA
>DWFO01001298.1:0-16297 GCA_018246595.1 Mimoniades nurscia nurscia | reverse complement strand
TATCGTTTTCTAATCAATTCGTGTTGTTCTATTTGTGTCACATCCAGTTAGAATAAATTAAACTTTTATAGACAGTTTAATTTGCTAATTTTATGATATAAATAGAATTATCCTAATAAAGTATTAGTGCCAGTATACTATTATCTTAATTAATTAATTAATGTACTGTTCAGTGAACCATTTCTATTCCACAGGTTTGCTGAAAGACATATCTTAGGAAGATAAATACGCGAAACGCTTACGTTTTAAAGGAGATGTTTGCAAATAAACTATAAATTAATTAATTCGCTATGATATAGATAGGTAATTATAAAAAATAAAAAAATAAAAAAAAGTATATAAGATTACATGCTTTTAAAGTTATTGTTTGTCATTCCCGGTACCAGTCTTCGGAAAACACAGCAGGCGAGTCGGTAAATTGCAACCCAATTGCTCGGTAATGACGCCCCACGGCGGCGGCCGTCCAGCATATTGAATTACGTCCGTATCTATCATTATGTAGTGACGTCCACAACATTTTCGACAGCAGATGTATTAAATTACTACTATCTACTCGTATGAGGACGTTATTGCCTTTATTTTTCTTATTTTTGTAAACATTTTATACTGATATACTTGCATACATATGTCCATATATATAGCAGTCGTATATCTAGGTGTATTGTAGGAAAAAATATATTTATTATTCTAGTTTGTTATGATTTTTATCAAAATAATATATAACAATTGGCTAAGAACTTTATTTACTGTGCTGATACAGTTTATATTGGTTACATAAGGTAATTCGTTATCCATGTTTGATATTTTGTTTCCTGAATTTTTGCCTGTATCATTAATGCCGGTCGTAGTTTAGGTGTTTAACTAAGAAAGAGAGTGTGAAGAGCGAAAGTTAAAAGGTCGACGGGGCGTGAGTTAGAAAAACAACTGGCCGCCAATCAATCCTTTAATAAGACAGTGTTTTCGCAAGCCCAATTTGTACGCGGGTCGTTTCTACCAACAAATTGGTTCTCGTTAACATTTGGATACGATTTCCGAATCCGCCGCCCTAACAAGCGACGACCTCGGAAACTTTGCAACAAAATGGCCGGACACGCTTCAATTAGTTACAAGCGTGGCTTAAATGTGCGATAGTTAAATGGTGCGCCTCCTTGAGATACTTTTGCTCTTTAATGGGTCGTATTTAACAGCTTTATGTCAGAAAAAAATCTAAAATCTTATCTTCGACAAATATGTATGTAAGGATGAATAACCATCGACCCTCTTAAGAAAGAAGTGGGCAGCCAAGATTCGAACCCAGAACTACTGGAGAAGAAGACTAAGACGCTTCGGGAGAATTTCAGTTTAAATATTTTATTTTGTATATTTATACAACACCTATCTCCTAAGCATATGCTAGCCGTAGAAGCTTGCATGTAGCTACGAATTTGTCGCTGCCAGGACGATAAATGTTAAGCTCTCAGGTAAATTTGTTCACACTTGGCGTCCGATTTCTCTCGAGTCGCTAGTTTTATTCTAGATATCCATGTATTCGCTCTTGAGTATAGTGCGTTTTTATGTAAAGAAAATACTAAATGAGTTGTCAGCTGTGTTAGCGAGCAGATATGATCGCTCCCATACTAAGACAATTGCATTCAAACTCGAAGAAGACTTTAGAAATTGTACTATTAGCACAAGCAACTATGGAATTGAGCCAAAACATTTAGAAATCTGTAATTTATGTGCACTTCAGTAGAAAAAAAGCTACGTATCTACACATATGTAATTTAACTACATGTTCATATGAATAGGCTTGTTTTAAACGGGCTTTTAGCTTTCCAGCTTTGATACATGGCTTCGTATTCAAGTTTCTGCAGGCTTGTAGGTCGTGTTCCAAATGTGCTCTTTCATGTCAAATAGAGCTGAGAACTTTGGTCCGCGAGTTTGTTTCGATTAGGCCTATGATAGTTCTTTTTATAATTCTAAAAATGAAAAACTGGCTGGTGTTAAATTTTCACATACATACTCTTTAATTTTTTTAATTGGTTAGTTAAGAACCATTAGGCGTGACAAGGAATAAAAATACAATTGACATTATTTTGGGACAAAATTCGCGGCAAAGGTCCAGTACAATAAATGAGATATATATACAGTTTACTTTATACTTTATTCATTCCTGCTCAATAAAAAAGTAAAAATAATATTTCTTGCTCATCAATGTTCATAAACATCAAACAATTTTTTTTTCACGACACGCGTCGCCGCGGTCACACAGATAATGAACAAGGCACGAAATAACTGAAGTGGAAATAACATTCAGAATCGGCCAATATTGAAAATACGAATAGTTTTTAACATAAAGCGTGTACTATACATTGGTACATAAAGTTTTTTTTATGATGAATACAATGACTCTTCATACATATTTTTCAATAAAACAAATTTAAATAAACAAAAAGAACACATTATGTATTTTCGGCGTACCTGTCCCTTTACGAATCACACTTAGGGACGGCTGAGGTGGCGAGCATTGTGCCAAATGAGTCAGTATACCACCGGATACGTTGTATAAACTGGTATTTCATACTCTTGTAATTATTTTCATGAAAATACCGCAATTTATTATTATTTCAGCAACACATAGTCCACTGCATGTCACACATATTACATACGTGTGCCAAATAATGTTAATATTGTGCCGGCAACGTCGCTTATAAAATTATATCCCCATCACAATTTTGTGCCATCGAATAACGCTTTAACAATTTACGCAACATATGCTTCAAGTTTTGAACTGTTCGTTAGTTTAGTTATTCTATAAAATTCAGATACTTACTCGAGTATTTGAATAATATTTTCGTCAATCTATTTATTGTTGCATATGAAAATATGGAACAATTTTTTCTATGCGATGCTTAAGTGTTTTTATTCAAAGGCTTTATTTCGTTTCCTTTGTCCAGATCGTATTTTACCGGCCTCCTCCTCAACCAAATTTCGTACCAATTTTGGTCTGTCATTATTACACAACTTTAATTCTGATGACAATACAATTATTTACATCACTAACAGAACTTATTTTCTCAGACACTTGATTCTTATAATATTTTCGTCATATACTTCCGCCCAACATTAATAAAGGTGCATGTCAGTGTCATCTGTCGCATTCGTTTACAGACCATTACGTCGTACTGAGTATTACGTCGTAACCGAGTGCGGCTATTTCAGAACATTGCCGCGCCCTTAGGTACAATCACCCCTGTAAAGGCTTATTTATAAAGAGCCTTGCACGCTGTTTAACCTAAAACATAATATTTCCTGTTTTCATAATTACATTCTAGTTTCCACGTGTATTTCTTCAATTAAAATGATCAACGTACTCAATCTAAACAAAATCTGTCGTTTTAGTAACACTAGCGATATCTACAAATATGGTTAACATTGAAACATTTCAAATTATACTCCAAGGTGTGGGTACCAAGAAAAATCAATATTGCCGTGTGCAAACACTTTGTCATGTTAGTTTTAAATAATGAATGTGCAACCTGCATTTGACTATCGAGGAACACCATGATTTTAATACTTTCATTCAAAGAAGATTCGTTACCAACAGCGGAATCATAAAATGGTTGTTGATGATAATGATAAATGTTCCTGGCAGAAACTTACATTTGGGGTCTCTCTCAATTAATATGTTTTGTCGCAAATTCGCAAGCCAGTTACATCCAAGTCTGAAACCGGCTTAAGGAGGGTAGCTGATAACATCGACGTAATTTGCATACAGACGGCTACGTTACCGCGACAATTATCGCCGGTTGATATTTGACTGTTGATTTTGTTGTTAATAAGGGATGCAGGATATCTCTATTATTGCAGGGATGGAGAACATCTCTTAACATGAGTAACTGTAATATTAATTATTGTTTAACAGACTAAAGTTTTCATAATATTTATTAAAATAGAGTTTACCTAACATGGTCACATCTAAATGATCTTGTAAATGTGACCTATATGAAAAACTTTAATGTTTTAACGTAACTTTTGTAATGTATTATATCTAATATACCAAACGTAACATCACACCTGTAATTCTCAAGGAGTGTAGTACACTCCTACGTTTCATCAGTTATGTTTACGTCTCATTACGAAATAGGTGAGCTTATTGCCATACATCGGGCACATTTCCAGACTCCCAACGGCTACTAGAAAATCTAAATTTGAAAAATCCAGTACTGCCCGACCCGCGATTGGAACCCAGGACCTCCCAATGGACAGTCGCGCTTGCAACCAACACGACCACATGAGACAGGATAATCTATTTATATCTAATAGATACACATAAGCAGCTCACTGAAAAAATTTACATGTTTATAATTTAAATTAAATAGCATTCTCTGGTTGTAGTAGATAAGTTACATTAATTTATAAATAAAAACTGAAAAAAATACATACATTTGACTTTGCTTCCTTAATTGTAAGCTAGTAATTAATTCATGATATAGTATTATACATATTTACTTAAAGATTCCCTAAAAACGAATACCGAAAGAAGAAGAACAAACTAATTAAAGAATATCACAAATATTCAAAGTTGAAGATCAGTTACAATTGCCCCATCAAATGCAGGGAACAAAAACAATTAGAATTTGCTCCGTGGTAATATTAATGGAATGTTTGATAGTCAATATAGACAGAGGGGCGTGGTTGTGCATAAATGATACAATTGTGGGTTTTAATTTCACTCGCGAAGAACTGTGTTTCAATAAATTACTCGAGGAATCAATGTTAAAACTCGATTCAGTTTCATTCCTAGGTATTTATTTCACACTCAAAGCTCAGTAGTTTTTTTAAGCAATGAAAACTCTAAAAATTAGCAATAAATATGTTATCATACATGTTTTGTTTATACATAATGGAATATTCATACAATGACTTTTCGAAACGTATGTCTCGGTTTTTGTTTACACACAAACACACACACACACACACACACACACACACACCCACACACACACACACTCACACAAGCAAGCACGCATGCACGCAGGCACGCAGGCATGCATGCATGCACTCATTCACATATGCACACACACGCACACCTATGTGTATATATGTATGTATATTGGTTTTGAAAGGTGATATAATGTATAGGTATTAATTTAGAAACCTTAAAATGTTTGTCGGACAGTGGTATAAGGGCGCGTGTCAACGCATAAATTATACGAGTACGTCGGTCAGTTTAAACTTCACCCGCGAGAGAACCGCGCCGTAATAATACTCTCGCGGAATTATACACCAAACAAGCAAACTTGGTTAAGTTAACTATTTGTTTTATTTCATGGTTAATGTTATATTTTTTTTATATAATCCCTTAGTATATGTCTTATCGCTTATAAATTGCAGGCTAGTTATCGTACATTGTAAACGTACAGGAAATAATAGTTCACCTGTTTCGTGTAAATATCTCAATTTCAAATTGTTTGCAGATTAGGTAGGTGCTCAATTTTTTTTCGAAACCTTTTGAATGTATATTTCTTTAATATTTTTCAGGAAACGGCTGCAATCGATGTTTTACAGCAATATAAAAATTAGTAATATGGTGCCTGTATCACCCCGAAGGGGAAAGCAGAGAAGTAAAGTGCACTTCTATGTTTCAACAGTTACGTTTACGTGGAGCAGCATGGAACAGCAAGTGAGTCTATTGTCATACACCTATAATATATACATTATATAAAAATATTCTCTAAATTTTACTTTAAAAGTACAGAAATAATATAATTTAGTATAATTTATTAAATTAATAATTTTATATACATTTTAGCAAAGTGAAGGGACAAGACCATAATTCTCTGTTTCGCTCATTATTCCTGTTTGCCGCGTCTCAATTGTCTCCGACAAAACATTATTCGTTACTTTGACAAAATCTAGAGGGCTATTAAAATAAATACTGTTCCCGCGGAGGCAGTATCGTTTTTGTCGGAGTACAAAAGTAACAAATCTATTATTATTGTCTTATCTCTGGAGGCGGCTAAACTTGGCACTCCCTTTATCTAGTTATACCATAAATCATTTTAGCCTGTCGCTTTTTATAACGGTTTTTGGAGGACTCCGCTTGTGGTACAAGTGATAAGAGGTTCGAGAATTACTAACATTACAACGTGATGTCAGCTGACATATAATACAAATAAGTGAAATATAATACTTACTAATAATTTTGAAAAAATTAAGTTAAAATATTCTATGAAAACAGCGAGTTACAGGAATTTATAATATAAATGCCTGGGTCGTTGGTCGTGTTGGTTGTAAGCGCTAATCGAGACGTCCTGGGCTCAAATCGCGGGTCGGGCACTACTGGATTTACTAACTTTTTCTAGTAGTGGCTCGGAGTCTGGATATTGGTCCGGTGTATGGCAATGGACGCACCACCTACTCCAGAAGTAACATCACGCCTGTAATCTCCGAGGAGGTAGGCAGAGGAATGTAGAATACTCCCACGTTTCACCAGTTACTTTTAAGTCCCACGATGGAATAGATGGTGAGACCTACTCTAGAATAAGACGTAAACATAATTGGTGAAACGTGGGAGTAACTTCTCTAGCTTCTCTAGCTACCTCTTCGGGGACGACAGGCGTGATGTTACGGTCGCGTTGTCATCATAAGATTTTTTACGCTAAAATCGCTTTTAAATTGTAACACAACGTTAAGTAGCCTTTTGTCTCCCTTATCTCAATGCGGTTTGATTAAGTCATTGTGTACCGAGGAGTCATTTGTTAGCCTACAATTAGAAAGTCCGGCAGGATTCCGCTTTCTTGGAGAATCCCCGGGTTGCCGGGATCTTGCTTATTAATTGCTTTACTTAAGATATTTCATTTGGATTAAGAGATACCTTAACACGAACCATTGTTTACCTTAGTGTAATGCAAACATAATTATTTTATATAAAATTAAAACATTTAAAGAAAACAATGTTATTTATAAGGTCAGAATTTCCCGCCTAGAATTTTACCTTCCACTCCAGGAGTTTGGGGTTCAAATCTCTGGCAAGCACTCAAAACTTACAACCATATGTATGTTTTTATCATTCACTCCCTCTTTATAAATATGATGGAAAACCTTTCGAGGAAACTTAACAGTGAAAACAATTTAGTGTTTTCTGTATTATTTTCTAGGGTATGTTAAATACGACAATCAATTGGTCGAAATTGTTGGTTATGCCTTTACCACTTGTTTTTTTGAGTGGATCTATGATTTCCGCTATGCTTGTAAACTCATATGCGGGGAACATGATTTTGTCCTATGTCCAGCAGTGGGCCGAAATAGGCTGATGATAATGATGATGAATAGTACTCGTATTATATGAAAAACAAATTTCGCTGAAAATTAAGATTGGGTTTCCCAATCGTAGGTAATAACTCGTCTTTGTGTTGTCTGATACGAAGAAAATAATAATTTCTGAGATAATTATGATGTACCATCCACGAAAAACTGACAGTCCAAGATACCTGGGAGAGTATCCTAGACTGTAGAGCCTAGATAAATCCACTATAGTAGAGAATACGTTGCTATAAATTCTGATACACATTTAAGACTGAAAATAATGTCTGTTTGATGGTGGGGGTCCCAACAGATAAATTACTTTACTTTACAATTATTATTACACAGCAAATCAATTACTTAAAATTAAGTACAACATACATTTGTAGATACTGCAAATAAAATAAAGAAACAGTAATTCAGAGATGTCCAAACGACAGGCTTTTTCATAAAATACATTAATTACACCAGAATGAAACAAAAACAGCGGTATAAGTAAAATCCTAGCTTTGAGACAATAGGGTTTTGTGATTATAATATGAATTCTAACTATTGGCTGTAGTTACAAAAACTGATGCAATTTAATGCGCCCTGTGTTGCATAGACTCAAAATCTTGCAAACTGTAATGATATACATCCTTAAGGGGTAGTACGAGGGAAAATAAAAGCGTTATAGAAGGAGAAAAAGGGAGATATATCACCCTCACAAGCACCATTCCACCCTGTCCTATGTATTTTGAATGCAGCTGTACCTCGATATCGTCCCCTGGTAGTAGTATATGCAATAAATGAGCTCGTTTCATATTGCAGGTGAATATAGCGAAACGACTAGCAAATGCTAGTGACCGACAAGAGACACGCACCACAGTAATTGGGTACTCCCATAGTTAATTAAGCACTTCCACGGGCATAGGCATGTTTTCACGTCATTACTCGAGTTTCATATGCAGTTGGGATTAGATCATTAATTATACAGCGAGCCTTAATGAAATGTGTGCTCTGGAGTATGCTACGGATATTGGGTACGTTCAAATATGTATTGCAAGCAAAGGCTGTTGGAACGCAGAAGTTCATAATGCTTTATACCGCTTTCATTTCAATGTTTGGATGGAAGCATCTTTAGTAGTTTATACATTTTGTATTTGTATGTTATGACTATAATTAGTATGCTTTGAAATGTAGTTTAAGTGTTATAATAAATATTAACAATTTAGTTTCAGCTTAGTCATTAGTGATTAATTTATTAAGGCTATCTTATGTATATTTTAGTAAAGACGAACAATCAATAAATAATTGTAAATAAATAAGAATTTCTATTTTTAAGATAAAATTAATTTTTGCTCTACGAAAACTGCACCAGCATTTGTTTTTTTAATGTTGATTTTTTTTGTGAATTAATTCTTTCTATTGGAAATAAAGGTTGTAATGTTGTAGTTTGTTATTTCGGAAGTTTGATTATTTCTAATTTTCCAGTTTAAATCATTTAATTTTTTTAAAATGTTTAGTTATTCTTCGAATATTGGACCAAAAGGAATTAAATAATTTTGACAAATCCAATTGGTAGGTTCAGGTAGGTGTCATAGGTAGGTGAACTTTTGAAATAACAGGCTTAGTAAAAGATATTAGTGAATAAAATAAAAATGTATGTACAAAACCGCATTCGTGTGCGCCATATTAATTTGCATTCAGACAATGTTAAGCAGTAAAGTACTCAGAGCATTATCTTGCCATACATCAACTCGGAAATAACTGCTGCGCTCGTTAGGACCACGAATTGCAGTAAAAGATATTCCAACATTCATTTATATACCATTTTAAACACCATTTGCATATTAATTTAAAGTCTAGTGGTTTAGATATCCACGGCCACTCCGATAGTCTGCGGTTCGAATATCTTCGCGGGTTTGCGTTATGTGCGTTTTTTTTAAATTTATATGTCATTTGCTATAAATTAAGTGCGATTACAGTTCAGTGATTGTAGAAATGGGAATATTAGAATGATATTACATATATTTTATTACATTTAATTACACAAATTATGCAATATACAATTACATGATTTGTACATATATAATTATGTATATACAACGATAAACCTGTATTTGATATTATTTACTAGTATCAATTGTTATCGTAAATTTAATAATAAGTGATAAAATATGATATTGAATACTAAGACGTAGACGCATAAAACAGTTTTGAAAACCTACGAACAATTAGCCTGGAAAGCTCCCTAAAACAGTTGCAAAGCACTCCACGAAGAGTAGTTCGTCTTGATAGAACGGAAATTGTATTCTTCGGTCCGTTTGGCGCTATAAATGAATTTATAACTTACGTTACAAACGAGAAAAAAATCACAAAATCATTACATAATAAAATAAATAGGTATGTCTTATCTCTTGTCTTTTGTTTCTACAATTAATTTTTACAAATGTCTCTACAATTAAATTCGATTTTCAATTAATTTATAACAATTAACCCTATCTCACATCAGTTTTTTGATCCCCTACCATTTGCTTTCATCTCCTAATAACACAATTGTCGACGAATCCGTAATTCATAACAAAGCAAAGAGGGAAATGCAGGGGAATTCTTTTCTCTTGAACCACGGGGGCCCCTTCAAATCCTATCCCCGCACGAGTGCACGACAAATAGCGTCAATCTGAGATGTACTTAGGCAAATGAATACCTACCGTTTGTTCAATGCTCTGCTGAGGAACGGTCTCGAAAGTTATTTGGTATAAAAATTTTACAGGCGAACAGAAGAAGCAAATTTCTATTACCATGTTATATAACGATGTTCTTGTAAATATATCATATTATTATAACTAATTGTCATTCTATCGTCTACTCTAGACATCGACACACAATACGTTGTTTAAATTATTTTATACAGGGTTATTTATATAGGAACGAGTCTGATTTCAAATTGTGCAGTTTTCCGCCCTTGCCACTAACTAACACTGTCGTCTTACTTTAATGCGTCATCTTTTGTTTTTGAAAATTTGATAACGATTGTTTTTATGAAAGGTTTATCGTTTAATGAGCTTCATTTTGCCACGTCAACGAGAGGTATGATAATTTATTTTTGGATGCAACGAAATTTGATTTATGCTATTCGTACATAATATTGAGGCACTAGGTAGGTACTATAATTCCTAACTTTGTGTTATTACAAATAAAATGTGTAATATAGATAAAGAAAAGGAAGGTCTAAGAGTTTTTTCTTTTCTTAGTAACGGCTATATTCGGACCCGGCAGTAAATTATGAAAAATACATATGTATATAGGTAATTGATAATTTGTCGGTAGATGTGTCTTTAGGCTGGTAAAATATAAAAGTTTATCATTGGATTTCGACATTTGATATTATGTAGGTATAACATATGAACTTAGTCGGTATAAATTAATTTATAAATTACATTTCTCACGTAGATATTTTTGTATCCAGACAGAATAATTATGGTAGGTACGTATGACACATACGTTTTTTAAATGCGAATAGAAGCCACACTCCGGCCCACGCAGATATGTTCTCTAACCACTGGATCAACAACCAGTAAAATACACTATTTTGCAGCGATTAGATAATACGAAATTTTCTCACTACAGACTCACCCTAAGATAATAACAGACATGAAACAGACTACTTCACCCAGCCTTCCGGAACCCAAAGTTGTCTGCAAACATTCCTACTGCTGTTCGGAGGGTTGTAATTGGATTAAATAATAGTTCTCATAGTCTTATTTACTTTCATAAGTACGGCATATACTTTTAATAAAGGGGAACTTCTGTTTGTCTTTGTTCCTGAGTAATAAGCGCTCAAGCACATTACTGGCGCAATGTGTCGCAATAAATCGCACGGTGCCAAATTGTATGGCTTGTCTTGACTATAATTTTTCACCAAGGGACACACAGGGTGTAAACGATTCTGCTATGGAGCCGGCGGTCCTCCACAATGTACGTTATACTTAAATATATGCTTATAATAGGTATCGACTATTATTTTAAATGGTTTATACAATGTATGTATTTCAATGAACGGAAGATGCTTTATAGATGCGTGACTGTTTTAGTAACAATTATAATGAGTTATTTTTTGATGTTTCAATCATTTGCCTGCCTCGTCGGGGATTACAGGCGTAATGTTACGTAGAAATATGGTTAAAGACATTTGTTAACACAAATTTGACGCGTAAAAAGTCATTCCTACAGTATTTATTTTAGTAAAACATAAATATTGAACATATAGGTATTATTTTGGTGACTAATTTTGTAATAAAACCATAATCCAAAATTGGAACCAAAATAGACAACAACAAATGATTCCAAACAACGAAGTAATGCCAGTGAATTTTTAAAATAAGTTAAGTTAATAATTAAACCCAAACACTAATCGTCATATTCCTACAGTTCTATTTGAGGTCTGTTGCGAATGTCCAAGGGCGGTGGTCATTTGAGAAGGCTATCCACTCGTTTCTTGTACAACAGCGATTCTGATTCTCACGAGGGTACTTCACCCAGGAAGCCCTAGCCGAAAGCACATCGCAAATATTCCCCTATTCCATTAACTAATTGTTAATTACCACCCCCACTTCCTGCGGCAATGACATTTTGATGGAGAAGGCGCATTAATAACTTCTCTCGGGATTTCTTCCTTAAATTCGAGTAGAAAACGGGTGCGGGTTTTTCACCATCTGGTGTAGGAGATAACACTCCGCAGGCTATTATTAGGGACGGTTTCTTAAATACCCCATAACATGGCTGTAATTTTTTGGGTCACAATTAAGTTATGTGCTAAGAGACTTTAAACGAGTAAGAATTTTCATAGAAATAAATAGAGTAGTAACAAATTTGAGCTATTATTAGATAACAGTGGATCGATGTTCCGTGAAGGTGAGAGGAGACTGAGAATTATTGACTAACACGTCAATAGTTTTCTTTATGCTGATGGCAAAGTAATAATTGCGTACATATTTTCAAAAAAGCACCTACACGCGCTGGTAACAAGTACGCTTAGCGGTTTAAAAGAGACAGTCATAATCATGAATGTGAGCAATAGGAAAGTTAAGATTTTTCAAGGAACGTAGTAATAACAGAATGTAATATTGAGATTCAATGGACACGTGTTTGTCGTTTGGTGCTAGATAGCTACTGTGAAGTTATAGATTTCATGATATTCTTCATGAGACAGTTTGAATACTTCATGTGCTGTGATGTGTTAACATATCTATCAAAATGAATTACAACTGAAATTAATAACAGAAAGGATTCAGTGCAAGGACGTAAACGTAACCGGTGAAACGTGGGAGTGTTCTGCATTCCTCTGCCTACCTCTTCGGGGATTACAGGCGTGAAGTTAATTTATATGTATATGGTCATCAAGTCATCATTACCAACCCTTTTGCTGTTCCGATGTTGTACACGGATCTCGCCTCAGAAGGAAATGTTAAGACCAGTCCTATATAATATATTTATTATATTACAAGTTTCAGGGGTGGGACTGAGGGAGCACTGTTTATGCAAACAATTGTTGATTATTTCCCTGATGCTTTAGAGCCGACATTTTGATTAAGACGAGAAATTCATAACATCTCCTATGGGGTTAGCGTAACAGTATCCCTTTATTTATTTTAATCTCTTAACCCCTCCCTTAATTGTTTCAGTGATACCGTAGGTGGGGTGGTAGTGTACCTATATCTTAACGATTATATTCGCTCTTTCATATCTATATTATAGACAATAAAGTCTTAGATCCCCACGCGCCCCACAACCCTCTGTTATTAAAAAAGAATGAGTGACATTCTAACTGTTAAAAAAATGTTATATGTTTTATACTAATATAAGTAAACAAAATGATGTTGAAATGTAGGAGAAATCAAATATTCTAGTAATAATCATACTATTCTAAAAAAAATAACTTATTTTTTTTACCATACCGCATATCGCATATCAAACAGTGCCAATGGAATTGCCTTTTAAAATACTAGTAAATTTACCGCTCCCCCGAGATGCAGCGCGAAGTGCGCGGTAAGTGTTCCGCACACATTTGATGCGGTTTCATTATTTCCGTCAATGTCTGGAAACTTTGTGAGCGGTGATGTTTGATTTATGACACAAAGACTATACATGCTGTGCGAGAATATTACACCAAGCGCCTACTCAGTAATTTAAAAAAGCATTAGCAGAGCTATTCAAATTTAATTAGTTACAGGCTTCCACTCCACTGTCCCGTTGGTCGTGCTGTTTCTAAGCGCGATTACTGATCGACAGGTCCTGTGTTCAATTCGCGGGTTCGGCGTTATTCGATTTTTCTAATTTAAATTTTCTAGTAGTATCTCGGAGTTTGGATTTGTTCTCGATGCATGGCAATAGGCTCACCGCCTACTCCATAGTCGGACGTAAACGTAACTGACGAAACCTGGGATAACTTCTTCCGGGATAACAGGCATGATGTAACGTAAAGGCGTTAAATTGATTATGAAATGTTTCACCACCGAAAATATCTCTTGACACCCAGGTATTCGTCTATTTCTGTGCTGATTGGCAGAAAATTCAGAAATCTTTCAACACCGTATCCACCCTCTGTTCGACTAGATGGTTAACGTTTTTTTTACCAAAGTATTGCAATTCATATACAAATTTACCTGTAGCGTACACCAGTACAAAAGCCTATCGCAAGTAGCGGAGTATATCTATATATTTTGAAGCCAATCATTTCTTTAACATGTCTTAAAGTCAAAAGCACATTGCATCACATAGTGTCAGTTTACAAGGATGTCCTTAATTACGTCACATCCACGCGAGTCGCGCTGCGATCCAAGGTATATTATTTAATGTATTCAAACTCAGCGCGTCGCATCATCATGTACACGAACCTTAACAACATAATTATATATCTATAAAGATTCTCTTCTAAAAGCATACAAAAACGTGGTATGCACTTGAAATATTCAAGTGCATACCACGTTTTTGTATGCTTTTTTATGCGGTAAAGTATATCTTTACCGCATAAAATCACACTATAAGTCCCTCACCGCTCCCCCGGGATACAGTGTAGAGTACGTGGTAAGTGCTTGGCATACATCTGACTTCCTATTGTTTTTGTTCGGCAAATTCAGGATGTTATGGAGAGAAGCTAAAATTTTACTTGATACTTAGTAGCAGGCAATTGTTTGGGATTTTTTGTTCATGTTCATGGGATAATGTTATTTTTGGGTATGCAAACATTTTGATGGATTGGCCACAATTCTTTTTACATCCTGCAGCGAGGCTCGGGTTTCTCCCATAAACACTGGAGGCCTGGAGCATACTACACCATGCAGCACCAGTACGGATTGTAGGGGACACGAGCTAGTAACAAACTGTCAGGTGTTTTCAACTGCCCTAAAAATTTCCGCCAACTTTTAACTGTTGTTACTAACTGTGAGGTTATTGACTTCACCTTGTGATTATAATTCATTTTGTAACCTATCAAATACTTCTTTAAAATCTATTATAAAAATAATTTTATTTATTGTATGTAAAAATAACTACCTCTTTCAGTTTTGGATTGTAATCGAAAGAAAAGCTTGTGTTTTTTAATATTAATTAAAAAATGATGCAAGCAGAAAACTTTTACTTGGGAAAATAAATGTTGGACGAAAGTCATCCTGGATCCCGTATTAAATTTTTCAAAACCAATTTAGTCATTTTGATGCGAAAATGAAACTGACAGACAAACAGATATATTGGAATTTATTGATTTCTATCTTGTGGAAATCGAAACATTCTTTTATTGTTAGATTTAGTTTTATTCGAAGGATAATAAATGTAAATTTAACATAGGGTACTTATAAATACGTTGTCGTAACAAGTGTAAACTTTTCCAACATATTTGTACATTATGAACAAAGGAATAACATCCAACACGAAAATCACTGCAGGAGACCACCAACATTCAAGAATCATGCGAATCCGATTCCCCGAGGGGCAGCGTAGAGTACGCGGTGTCTTTATTGTTTTCGTTCGAGGGAGTACGGATAAGGGGGTTCTGAAACTTTACGTGACAGGCGCTATAAACTACGACAATTTGGTTTTCTTATGTAATATACATAATACACATTTTAAACGTAACATCATGCCTGTAATCCCCGAAGAGGTGGCAGTGGAGTGCAGTATACTCCCACGAAACACAGTTACGTTTACGTCCCATTATGAAGTTACGTTAATTTAAATGAAATAATATAAAAAGGTTATACACTTCCAGTATATTTACAATGTACGTACTTGTTCCATACATGGAAAATATAGCGAATATGTAATGCGCAGAAACAAAATAATTTAACTACCCTTAACTTTGAAGCTTCGACAGCCTCCGCAGCGCATTGTTTGGCGTTGGTGTGTCAGAAGTTCTTTTATCTAACAGGCCACTTTGCGGAGCTTAAACAACATTGTAGCGAGAAATTAATTTATTTCGTACTATTTAGTGGCGTGTAGGGTTGCTTACTGCGCTACATGTGATATCGAAAATCGTTTGAACAGAATTATCATCATTCACTCCATTACTAGACATGAGCGTTACTTAACGAGCGCCATCGCGCCTTGTCCTCTGCTTGCTGCACCCAACTTTACCTACCCGGATTCTCTTTAGAATTTAATTTGACTACGTCACTCGAAACATTCATGGCGGGTAAAAAGAAATTTGACGTTTACTAAAATATTAAACTATATTGTTTAAGTAATAAATAGAGTATTAAAATACGATTAAAACAAGGTTTATTCGTGTCCAGACGGACTATGAATACATAACCAGACCCCAGTGCCGGGATACAGGGGGTCGTAAGAGGCCACTTCACCCGGGGCTGGCGAAAGCTGCGAGAAGCTGTGTTCTGCGATCTCCAATCCACATATGAGTGAGGATTATGGGCATAAGCCGTCAGGAGAGGCCTATGTGGTGGGCTGCAATACGTTGCTGATGACGATGATGACGATGATGATGAATGTTATTTCTCGTTTAACGTAATGTGTA
>DWFO01001297.1:0-16299 GCA_018246595.1 Mimoniades nurscia nurscia | reverse complement strand
ACGTGGGAATGTTCTACATTCCTCTGCCTACCTCTACGGGGATTACAGGCGTGAAGTTACTTTCTTTCTTTCTTTACGTTAAGAGAAATTCGTGTTCCTTTCAAACAAGATGATTAAGTAATATTTATTTCTTGACGAATGATCTAAATGTTTGGCTTAGTAAAAATGAATGCTAGTACATATTTTTTTACTCGATAAATAAATATAAGACCATACTACATCTTATGTAGGTTGTATGTTGCTTTCATGTGTGATACTTCGACTTGTATCAATGAGATCGCATCTCTAATAATAAAGACCACCAATTGATTATTCTATAACATTTATTATGCAATATATTTTTACTACTGTATCATGATGTAGCAAACGGATTTTCTAGGATATCACTTCATTCTCTTCTTTAAACCCGTTGATCCAATGGTTAGAGTACCTACTGTGGAGCGCAGGACTGTGGGTTCGATTTCCACCGGGAACAAATATTTATGTTATGAACCCAAGTAGGTACTTACTTCTTATATTTGAGTTTCGAATTATTAATATAGGTACCTACTTAGAAATATATTCATGTATATTTGTGCGATGGAGCCTGCTCTATCCACTCTGGTATCAGACGGACGTGTGTAGAAATAGCGAGAGATATCTTAGGGGTGTCGATACAAAAACTGGTAAAAATACGTGGCTACTTATCCGATAAAGTATTCAACACTATTTATTATAGCTGGCACGCTGGCTATGTAGGTTGTACGATCTCGGTGAACGATCGGTTATGCGTTGACCGCACAAACATGGTCTGGTCATAATACAACATAGACAATAACGTGATCGTGCGTTGTAATATTTTAAAAAATCATTCGAAATTCGAAATATTGGCGCGAAATATTCCATTAAAAAGGGTCGCCAACGACAGATATTAAATGTCTTAACCCCTGTTACTTACATACATAGTAAACGTCCATGAAAGTGCAATGAATATGAATAATTTGGAAGTTCATACCATGAAGGTGAATAAAACACAATATTTTACACCGTTTTATTATCGTAAGCATATTGCGAATCATTATTTTTCATATCACACGGCTATTATGTTCACACAATGGAGTTGGCACCTTATGTCATATCTTAGGTAATTGTCCTTATGTAATTTCAACCAATGCATCCCACGTTCTCACTCACCACAACGATTCTTCTTTATTAAGCGTATTATTTGTGTTGCAGTTGAAATATTTTCATATCATTTTTATTAATTATCGTTTTTGTCGGGATTGTAGGAATACGAACGCTAGTTCAAAGTCAAAGTCAAAATCATTTATTTAAGTAAATAGGATTTACAATCACATATAAATGTCATTATAGGTAAGTTAACGTTAGTTGGTACCGCGCCCACAACCGAGAACTAACAGAAAACTTAATCGATGTAATTAACTAAGACTATTGATTAGTTAGTACTAATTGGTGTCAGACTCCAGAAATGGAACTCTTAGTAAGATTAAACGACATAAAACAGCAAGATAATGTTAAGGAATGCCTTAAGTCCTCCACGTAGTTTTGTAATACGCTCCCGTTCGTTCGCCGCCTCGCTAATGGACCCTCGCCGTAACTTTAGTCTTACGATATTGAATACACAACTTGCGGTTATTCAGTAGTTCTGAGAATTCCTTTACAATATTTTAGTTTATAATAATAATACAGTTGCATAACTTGTAATTGATATTTTTCTTTTATATAGGTACTGACATCTTCATAACAGTTTCACAATCGTCATTATCATCATCAGCCCAAGGCCACCGTTGGACACAGGACTCCCTCCAGGAGTTTTCGCCCAGAATCCACACACTACACAAGCGGATTGAGGGCATGGTGACGCTGAATAAATTGTCCAATGCCATTTTCATAATAAATACGATACTCACACAATTGTTCCCATTACACAGTCAGAACAATGCCGATGAAAATCACACACGAGTGATAAGAAAAGCACGTCCGTAACCCAGTGAACCGGCTCGCGTGCTCACGGCGTCATTCGTCATTCATTGAATCATCGACGCCACGACGGACCGCCATTTGAGGCGCCGCCTTTACATTTTGCATATCATGTTTGTATGTCTTTGTGGTCGCGTATGAATAACAATTACCTACCTACCTACATGTTATATTTGAAATATGAAGGTTCTTATGTGTGTGTTGTTTTATGCAATACGATTTATGTTTGAATGGATTTAATCGGTATACTAAACAAAAAAGTATATTTGAACAAGAAAAAAACATTAATGAATAATTCTGTCCTAGTAATAAAAAAATGAGACCAAATATGAAAGATAACAGTTATTATAAATAATTTTCAGTTATATGCCTGTAAACCTCGTAGAGGTAGTCACAGGAATGTAGTACAGGAGTGTAGTGTAGTCCCATCAGATACATTTACCGTGGAATTGGAACTGAGCATATTACCATAAACCGGGCGCAAAGCCAGCCTCCGAGCCACTACAAGGAAATGTAACTTTAAATTTAATAATTTAAATAAAATTTTAATACATTCCACTTTTCAAAATTCCAATAGTAGCCAACCCGGGATGTGAACCGAGGAACTCTCGATCAGCAGACACGCTTGCCACCACTCGACCGCCGAGGCAATTGTAACTCTCTGTATTTGCTTCTTATATTTAAAGATCATCAAGAGTTAATAATAGACTTGGGTAATGGAAGTACAGGAAATATAATAGAATGGATGACATGGTTTCCTAAGATTGGGGGGTTCGGAAGATTTATTTTTAATTTCTCTTTAGCACTAAAATTGAGAATTAGCTATTTATTTTTAACTTTCTCTTTAGCACTAAAATTGAGAAGTTTAATTTCAGCCATATTGAAATTTGAAAACAGAATTGTTTATGCCTTGTGCATTACTGATATACGACGAGTACACGTTTTTCCTCGCCATTGGAACAACCGCTTTATTGTAAATTGTATTTACGATCACAACATTGTATGGGTACGGACTACCTTACAATAGTCCACGCTCTCCGTGGACTATTATCTATGAAATTGAATAGAATGCGCTTTGTGCATTCAAGATGCACATTCGGTGTACCAATGCTCGCAAGCTCCAATACGTGGAACGTATACTAATACACCACACGTTTCCCACTGTTGGGCATGACCGCTTGCAGCAGAAGCAACGCTAAAGGATAAAGGGCTGTTACTTGAATCATTGTCATCATCATCATCGCTTTCGATGTTTTCTTCTTGATATGTCTTCTCTCAGTTTGTGAAGGGTTAATATAATCTCCCACATTGGCCAAATGCCTATTGGAAGACTTAATTATGAAGAACTCCAAGTTGTGCGTGCATCATATCCGAGTACCTATTTATGTTAATTAATAGTTCGTTACAATTATTGGAAGAAGTTATTGGAATTGAAATCAATCAAAGTACGCCCTCGAACCCCTGAGGCGTTGTTATAGCATTAAATTAAAAGGTTCGCGGTTGGCCCATCGATTTGGGCGGGGAAGAATTATTGGTTCTAATCTTCCTGGACAGTATATGTGCTAGTTCCATTATAAGGGTAGGAAAACACGCTGTGAGGCGCGGTTCCAGTTCAAACCTCAGAGGCCGCAACACATCTCTACCAAACCACAAGCAAATCTTCAATTGTCAATCCCACTTAAGATTTCAAATCGCCCATATCTTGCATGCTAGGTATATATTTTTCACATTTTAGGGTAAGTTATAACAACTATGACGAAAAGTAAGCATTACATATAATAATTGTTATTATTATAACTAAAACACGCAATAAATTGGTGTTAAAATCACAAACATCAGAAACATAAATTTCTCATAAGTCATGACAAATCGTTTCCAAGAAATACACTTCAAGCTCGCCGAGCAGAATAAGACCTGTGCATACTGAAGCACGAGTTAACTAGATGAAGGGAGAAACGAGGACTTGTGTGTTGTTAATTATATTACAACATCACTGTTCATACTCGTTTCAGAGAACCAAAGATACAAATTATAGGGGTACAGTGTAGTTTGTACAAAGTGTTCGTAACGTCAGTGTCATGATTAGGTATTCGTATGATACGTACATATCTATTGAGATAAAACCCGTCTACAAATATATGCCACGTAATATCTTGTTCGAATTATTTGGCGATTAGCGAAAAGGTCATTGACATTGCGTGCACATTCAATTGTGTTTATTATTATTATTATTAATAATATATGAGAATCATTGGCCGTCTGAATACCATAAAACAGGCTGTCTTCGAGCCTACTCCGTGACCACATGGCCGTGCGCGGAAATGTCCTATGACATCTTATTAATTACTAATATACTCTTACTGCTCTTGAGTATTCGGGATAAAGATAGTACAATACTCCATCCTCCATCCTCCTCCCCCTCCCCCTCCCACTTCCCCAACCTTGATGAACGGACACACAGTGGCCGTTCCGAAGCGCAGCAACAAAACCTATCATTTTCAAAGGCCTCTCGGGCAAAAAACGGCCAGCAATAGCAGTTAACGACTTTTGAAATATTTAGTGCACGCGCTGCCCCGTCGGCTGCCCTCCCGCGTGATTTGTGCGTCCGCGCGGAATGTAACGGATTGCTGGGATACATGTATGAGATTTTATTTTCAACAACGTGTATTTTTGTATTCGAACGCGGGTTTATCATTCGGTATCGCCTACGACAGCACCGCTTTACTGACCCGTGACATATCTGGTATATGTTCACCAGAACGTCATACGCAGATCGTGTCTGTCTCAGTGCAATGCTGGATACAGATCTCCACTAAAGTAAGTTCTGCTCATAATCGTCACATTGGATATGCAGGTTTGGGAATCACAGTGCGCGGCTTTTCTCAACACATACGCCGCTGTTCGTCGGCGGCGGGTATTGCTATCATATATACCGGGTACAATTCCAGACTCCAAGCTACTAGGAATTTCAAGTAAAAAAAACCCGACAATACTTGACGCGAGAATGAAACCCAGGACCCCTCGATCGGCAGTCGCGCTTGCAATTACTGCAGCAACGAGCCAGGTCGCAAGTAATAACTTCAACAATCCAAACTGAAACTAACGTTTCTATTCCCACTGTCCCGTTCGTGGTAGACTGTAAATGCCACAAGCGGTATTGGGTACTACGCCCGCCGCCTTTTCGTTAACTAATCTCGTCACATAAAACAATCAATTGAAAATCGAATCCGTCGATTAATCAGCTACGTATCATAGTAAAATATATTCGGATCCAATCATTATACAGATAATTAAATTCAATTCAAATATCCCCATCGTTACAAACATGACGCGCTTGTTGCAGAATCCGCACTCTACATACACGCCGCATTCGGAGAATTCTGACTCCGCCCTCAACGAATATCCGACTTGTTTGGTCAATACTAGTGTACCTTAATCTCCCTTGACAAGTAATAAAACCGTTTAAAAGAATCAAATATACATTACACAATATATGATATTAATGTATAGACAAACAATATTTAAGTTATATACGTATAATAATATATGGAGCTATGATCATCATCATCCATTTTAACGTTTCCCTGTTGGACACGGGTCCACCCTCATAAATGAGAAGGGTGGGTAATAACATCCTTCTAGCGTATAATACTTAGGCATTTATTACGATATATTACGAACGAACCCACATTATAATACGAAATGCAAAATAAACATTACATTGTATTCGGAATGGTAGACTCCACTATATATTTACTGTAGTCGTTATTAATTAACTTTATAATAATACATATACATGCAAAGGACACACATCAAATGAAATAGTAGTTAAATTGCGCCTTGTAATAAATAAATAGCTAATTATTTCTAGATCTATTCGCACACGGTCAACCGATCCTAAAATAGGCCTGAAGAAAGCCTGTGTTCCAGATGGGGGATAATTATATGCACATACGTACATATATACATACTTATATACTTTCTTCTTACACCAACAAACAGAATAACTGCTTGCGTTAATTACGTAAATATTTCCACTGTATGGGAATCGAACCCAAAATCTCGGCCTCAGCAATTAAGTGCAGTAACTACACTACAAGACCAACGGGCCAGTCAAATAGCATTACTTTAACAATGTTGCCAGTTGCTACATATGGCAAACTTAGTATAAGAGAAAAATAAAGAGTAACCCTAAAGAAATATTACTAGGAAGAAACTAATTCTTCGAACTCACAATTATCACTACTAACCGTAGAGAACAAAAGGCCAACCAATCTCGTATTTAAGTCTAGGTGTTGAGCAGAAACAATGATAAGCTTCCTTTTGTCAATATTTCTATAGTTATATGGTTATACAATAGTTCGCATGGTTGATGTAAATTCGTAAGCTCATTTAAAAGGTGCTACGAAAAATATTTAAATACATCATGAAATTACAGGGATTACAATTACAGGTATGATTTTACGTTTATATTATAAACAATTATGTTTTGCAAAATTTAATTATTATCCTGTGTACGGCAATGATATAGTATAAAAACAAAAAATTCAATTAATGGCAATAAATAAAAAAATAAAATTATCACGGATAAGTCAAGGACAATCCTAGTTATGTATGCATGTCTGGGAATAATTATCAAATTAACATGCAAACCGACATAAATGACGATTTCTACTATTGTACCTACTATTATCACTGACATCTGTTTATAAACGTACAATTTCTTCGTGTTTCTGTTTTGAATAATCTCAAATATGTACTTTCAAACTGAACAACTTTCAAATTGTTTTGAATGCAATGAAAGTATTAATCACAATGCAATCACAATTACCTTTTTATTCAGCCTCCAAAAGCAGACCAGCCCTTACTTTGGGCCAAATGTGGTCCAAAAAAAATCAACGTTCACGAAACATATCCACAACTAACTATTCATAATTTTATAACCCATACATGTACATCTATGACACACAAACAGAATTTCTTGTTCACGAGATGAATCACCAAGAATGCACCTTTATACACTTGAACAAACTCACTTAATCTTGATTAACACAGATTAAACAACACTTTTTCGTTAATAATTCGTATTTCGAGTCGATTTTATAACTAGTCTTTGTTACTTTCGATAAGAGAAAAGTTTCCGAACGCGAAACAGCGACGCAACAGCTCCACGTGACAACCAATGTACGACTGGTTTTCGCTGTCACAGGAGTATAATCCTACTAAATAAAGGAAACACCGGCACGGCGACTTTTCAACGTAGAGCAGCACTTTTCAACTTTGCAAGACTATAGCGGGTGAAACTATAAACAAGACGCGAAAAAAAAACTTTGTGCCTAGTTATGTGTTTGATGTAACAAGCCACTTTTGAACCGAGTGTATTTGTTTTCTGTTGTCAAATAAAGGGCACTGAGCGTGTTCGCAAGCGTCAATAGACGGTAATTTATATCGACATGTTTAAGTTTAAGTCACGAACAATCGGAGTGCAACGGACGCACACATATAATATGAACCGAGCGAACGGGTCGGTTACTCGGTGTTCGTTGGTTTGGTTGTTCGTGCACTCAGATGTCGCGTAGCTAACTTCGCGCGAAAGAGAGGGCCACTACAACTGGCGCTACCTGCCTTCTTTGTACCTTTTTTACCAACAATAATCTTGTACAATAATGAACTCGGTACCGCGCTGCGACAGCTGATAAAAATATGTATTCGTAATGGTCCGCTTTTTTAGAAAGTTTCGTGAAGCTTAGCACTTAATATATTATTATTATTTTAACGAAAGTGGCACGAACGTTTGAAGATTAAAAACGTTTTAGGATTTTTTTTTAATCTCCGCTCGTAACGGCTAAAAGCATTCAGTTCGTTAATGCAAATTAAGTGTTATTAGGTATCCTAAAATCTAAGACGTACATTTTACACAAAACGTTATGGCTACTTCTTCGCGCCGTTTTTTTTTATCTTAATGGTTATCAACCTCGATAAAACTGTAATAGTATCATTAATATTCTAAGCTGAAATTAAATCGTTTTAATGTGTACATTTCTTTTACATTATTGATGCACCCAACGGACTTGCGAGCTATTGGTTGATATTATTCATTCCATAATGTATGCTCACACATTCAAAATAATTTTGAGATCTAGGTAACTACCTAAAATCTTACAGCCGTTGTTACTCAGGACGCTCGCTTTATTTAGACATGTTCTGGCTTATATATTTTAACTACCACATAAATTTAATACACTGCAGCACGCCAGTACCTACCATTTAGGTATAGGTACTCTTTTATGGTAGAAATCCTTAGCCTTAGTTACTTTGCCTCCGTAAAATCTTAAATATTAGGTATCTGGAAAAACAGAAGGGTCCATTTTTTTAAATTATATTTTCAATCTATGTGATAACTAGCAAACATCTGTTAACATATGTGTTATGATAAAAAAAAAACGCTAGCCGAAAAGTTCGTCATTGTGCTTTTCCAGTAAGGGTCTAAGGTCCAAATATCGTGCACACACCTCCATACAAAGTACTCTAAAACGTATTAACCAACATTTTTTTAGCGTAGCACAATTTGACCATAATGCTTATCATACTCAAAAAAGACGCTCGTACAACAACAGAACTACGAAACAACAATAGAAATAGGAAGGGGAAAAGGAATTAATGTAATTCAAAGGGTTTTAAAGCGAATACCTATTTCTATTTACACAATATTAATACGCCCTCGTAAACAGATCTCAGTGTTAACTGAATGGTTCCGAATTCTTGGCGTACAGCATTCTTAAAACTGTATTTAAGAAACATGAAGAAGACGTTTATTACCCTGGTCATATTTGCATATTAAAAAAAAATAAGTGCCTTCGACCTATTTGCTCTTCACATGCCATCAATTATTGCGCAGTTCCAATCTAATATGAAATAGGTTTGCAAGAAAGGAGCCACCCCGGGTGACGTACTTAAAAATCCATTGTACATCCGGCGCACCCTGGCCACCCCGAGAGTGCTTCACACTGATTGGCTTATTTTACACCGTGATTGCAACATTGACATAATAAAGAAATAAAAAGCTTCCTGTTAGTTCCCGCTGTCATCTGTGCTGTTGGGATAGGAAATAGTATTATTACATCATCATACTAGGTCTCTTATGAGGTAGGCAAATTGCATTAGGGCCCAAACATCTAAAAAGAAGTACTTACCTACATTATTTTACGCCATATTATTAATGAAGACTTGGTAGCCATGTTGCGATTACAGAACATAAATATGTGCAGGAAAGTAACGTTGTCAGTGTTAAAGCTACATTAAAGTAATTTGTTGAATATGAAATCCTAGGTTTTCCGATATCGTACAAATACTTATTGATAAATTTTATAGTCAAACCTCATTTAATGTCGACAGCGCGCCAAAAAATTGGCTGACCACCTATTCCATAGTGGGACGTTAACGTTACTGAAACTGAGGTGTTCTATATTCCTCTGTTTACTTCTTCGGCGTGATGTTACGTAATGCTACGTAGTGCGCCAAAACAACTGATGAACCAGTTGACCTACAATCCGTATGCCTCTTGCAGATCTGCATTTAGCTGCACCTGTCTAAGTCATTTCGATATAAATATAGCTTCTGCTACGTATAGCCGCTGCAGCTATAGAAGTGGCAAAGGATATTTCCTTTCACGTTAGGTACGCACAACAAGAACAGTCTTCAACACACACAACATTCTATTAGTCTTCTGATCGACTAATTAAAGATCTGATGGCAGGAAGCCGTTATTGACTCGGATATTGATCTCACTTATGATGTACCATTCACATTAGAATAACAGGCACATTGATGGTTTAAAAGATTTCTACTGTATTCCATAACGGAACTATGCCGGATTTTTGAAATCAGATTTCAATAATAACTGTTCATAAGAAATTTAATTAGGTACCTATATTACCCCATCCACTATAGTGGGGGGTAGAATTTAACACATCGATGGTGGATGACTACTAAGTTTCAGTAAGAGTTTCTAATTTTCAGTAAGAGTGTTCGTATATACCATGATATAAAAATTGTTGAAGTTGGATATTTCTGTTTGGTGAATAAAGATATTTTTACAAAAAATGGATACTGTTATTTAATTTATACTTTACCCTAAATTGGACGATAAGACAATTGATCGAAGTTGCAAAATATTTTGGTGCATTTCCGAAAATCAATAAAGTCTTTGACCATTTGAAAAACTATTTTGATTACGATGAAATTATGTATAGACCATGAGGTCTATGATTTTCCCGTTGATATGAATCAACGGGAAAAATGTCGTGCATGTTGACTCGAAATGTTATAAAAGCACATTCATAGAAATATATGAGATGTATAGACACTTAAATTATAATATATGTGGTGAAGATTTTTATTTATCGCCATCAGCAGTACCGGTTATATGTCAGAAGGCTGGTTTAGATTATAATGCCGAAGTTGCTAAAGTAATATCTCGAGACGTAGCAGGTGGTGAAAGTGCTCTATCTGAAATGATAAGAAATGCCATAATTAATAACGCAAAGAAAATAGTTGATCCTTGTTACAAACAGGATAAATTAATCATACCGCACAAATTGACTGCTGAAGAAGAAGCTACGTTGACTACAACTTTTCCTGAATTATGTTTGGAATTTAAGCATAAGATATTCCATCCTCACGCCTTTGCAGCTGCTTCACGATTAATTGAAGAGCAAATAAACATAGGGTCAGGGCTTGAAAAACTTAATTCAACACCTATTCCAGAAGGATATGATGTGTTAGTTAAGGATTCAGGCGGGGATCCTTTTAAACAGATATCGAGAGGCAGAGTTAATTTTCACAGTTGCCCTCCATTGTTAACCATTTATGATCAACAGAGAGATGCGTCAAGAAAAGCTGCAATTGCTACGATGCAGAAATTAAGTTCAAAACAAAATCAAGCGTTACGTAAATATAATGAAGATATCATGAACAATACAAATAAATTTTCATGTCGTAATGTATATGAACATTGTTCAGTAAAGGCTCCATTTATGTTGTTTTTACACTCAACATATGATAGAACTACAACAGATATTGCAAATGCGATGACTGCAGGAGATTGCAAAGTAGCCACAGGATCATTTATTTTTAGTACTCAGATGTTGACGCAAAACGAAGGTATCATCAGTGAATTAGGATCATATTATAACATAACCATTAAGAATAAAGTCAAATACTTGAATATGAGTTTTAAATGTGATTCATCGTGGTCACACACGCATAGATTGGACACCTATTTGAGTATTTTGACACATCCCGTGATCAAGGATTCAAATGGACAACATTATTTCATTAATATTCTATCTATCCGAAATTCGATCGTCTTTTTCAAAATAATTAGAAATGCCGCAAAAAATGTATTACCCGGTGAAATAACACTGAGATTGTGGTTTGACAACTAAGAGAATGTTAGCTGAAGATTGTGATTTTTATATTCTGATGAATTAAATTATAAAAGACAGATATATGGAAACGAATTCAAAACCGTAATATATCTTGTATTAAGAAATAAACATTTTGAACCCGCTTTTGTTGAATCAAAGAATGTGAAAGATTACTTCGCTTCTTCTTTTCATAAAGTTACCACACGTGAAACATAATGTCATGATGGCCTAAAATAAAGTCAAACAACTTATACATTTATCTATATTGTTAAATCATCGGCGTTCCTGATAAATTGTGGTGTTAGGCAAAGAACATCTAGTGCCTGTACATTATACAAAAACATATAGTTAAACACATATCGTATTGTAAAACTGGAAAATTGTAAAACTTATTGTTAAACTATGCTATATCCGTAATAACAGTAAACAATGTGCGTACGTTAAATACTTAATTAGATCAGTAAATAATTGTTTATTGATACGACGCTCTGTTTGATAACTGCACAAAAGATTTATAAGAACACATTCGTAAGGTTAAACATAACATAATTAAAATGTCTGGTATAATTATAACACGATTAATTGAAGTTGATAATGAATATTGTAGTCGTTTATATTTTAAACTCCTGCATTAACTTTTGACTTTATAAAGCTATGTGCCTTTTAAATGTTTTAATGTTAAAAACATGAGGAAACCTGTATTCCTTGGAGTTACAGAATAATCTTTAGGATTGTGACGTCTGTCAACTCACGCTTGGCCTGCTTGGTAGACTGGTCTTAAACCTTCCCATTTTATGTGGAGACCGGCCTGCAGCAGTAAAAGCAGTAGAATCTTTTAAATTTGATGATAATTAGGTAATATAATTGATCAAGCCATTCGCCAGCTAACAAAAAATATATTGTACAGTATTTAGGGCCAATTCTTACTTTCTCTTATATTCGTCTGACGCAAGTAATTATTTGCATCTTTCCATCGAAGCTGGGAAGAGTTTATTATAAGGTCCTTTAGTCTCTGTAGTAGAAACAAATGAATGTATGTATGTATATAGGCCATTGCCAAATAATAAGCTTTGAAATATTGTATAGAAATACTATTACTACGGAAGTTTGTCCGTGGTTGTCAATCTGTATAAACCCTTGCTTAAGTCTATTGTCTATGGCACCTGTCAAACACAACAATAGCATTGTTTCCCAACAGAAATTAATGCATTTATGATACGCTTATAGTAAAATTCTGCTTATAACATTCTAGAAGTGCAATTCGATTTTTCTATATATTTTATAAAATAATATTGAGAAAAATCGAATCTTATATTATTTGGTAAAAATAATCAAAGTTATTGCATTTTAACTATGCCAAGTAACTATTATGACCACTTACTGTTAAGCACAGAATATATGATTTTTTGTTAAACACCCAAAAATTAATTGAAAGCAACTTAGCTTTGTAAAAATTTAACATTTTATAGGCAAATTATTTAAATCATGCATTAACCGATTTAATTTTTGTATATGAAGGATGTGGGGTTTCAAGCTTTATAATCCAAACCCAAGCCAAATTTTCCTGCATATGGCGTATCCTGCTGTAAAACAACTGCGGTTCTAGCGACCAGTTGATCACAGTATTATCAGTCTACACAGAGATTGCTAAATTCAGTAGCCGCTGACGGGCGGCAGCGTATGTGGTTAGAAAAGCTGCGCTTTAAGATGTAGGTAATAGTCTCAACCGGCCGGCGTCGGCTTGCCAAGCGTGGAAATTATAGGTAAAATATCATTACTTCAATAGTAATCTGAAACTGGGAGATGATGTTGATTAAACTGATGATAATTAACAAGATGTTTAAGCTGTAAACTATTTTAATTAAAAATGAACGTTATATGCGGAGCGCACGTACAATAACATTGGAAGTTTTATCTATTTACACGTAAGTGGATGAAGACATATATATCACTTTATTTTTATGAAATCTATTATTGGTGCAAAAAATCAATTAATATTAGGTAACAAATTTGCCTCAGACGCTTGGATTAACGACGGCGATTTTGTTTGCTTGGATCAAAGAGCTGGTATAGGTGGTGCAAGATGGCTGATGATTTATTAACGTCCGTTCTATAAGATTCGATCCATGTCTTATCGGGACGGTATTAGCGACAGCTTTGAAAAACGAATTATTCAAAGGTGATTTTGTACAATCCATTGCAATACCATCAAATACGTAAATCCCACGTCCTCAACGAAGCTTTGCAACCGTTTCACCCTACTCCTCGTCTGACCTAAAATGTTTGTAACGCTCGAAAATGTTTATATTGAAATTGTATTAACAAAAAAACGCTGTGTAGTATTTTTAGAATAGCTCGACACGTTTGGGATCTATTTGAGATCCTCCTTCATAAGCCCGTGCCGAATACACCAAGGATGCGATGGAGACTGCGATAAGTTAAGTCAGAATATATTTTTCATTTACATAAATACTTATAAAAAATGAATAGTAAAGCTTATTGCTACACATTTTCAACATAGTACAAAATGTTGGCATATGTGTGCTGTTTTTGGACTTCCATGACTATTTAAGTTTAAAATGCAAGGTAATAAATGTGAAATTGAGTAAAAATAAAGGACTTACCAAATGGCAAGTTTCAGGGAATTTTACAAGAGTTTAGAAGAGTTCAGCTTCAAGACAGCAGTGAACTTACCGTCAAGATTGCAGGATAATTCTGTGAAACTTACACCGTTCAAGCTGTGGTCTAACTTCCGCGAGAGATTTAGTGTTCTTCAAGAGCCTTTGAGAATACCATTTGAATTACAAAAGCAACATACGTACCTAACCATTGTTCTGAATTGGCATTGTACAGCATTGTATTCTTAAGTTCTTACTTACCTCCCGCTAGCCTACGTGTTACAAGCTCCGGCTATAATTCATAGCATTGCGTATTTAGGTTAAGGCGTTAATAAATTATTGCTATGTAAGTTTAACAGGAGTTATTGTACCGTACTCGATATATGAGAGAAGTTTCTAATTTAAAAATAATCTTGATTTGTAATTCAATATCTTCTTATGTAACATAATTGTGTTTAATATTTACGACTTTTAATTAATTGCTTAAGTTTTAAATTTTTTATAAAATGACTTCTTATTCCTCAGTACAATTACATAACTATAGGCAATTATCTCCGCTTACAGTAAAAACCAAATTTGATCACCGATAAAATCCTCAAGTATTTTTAATAAGCGGCTATTAATAATATCCTTGGCCTTGGCCTAAGAATACATATATGAACATTTTTGTAGGTTCATAAGCAGAGTAAATAGTTGTGCTTATCGCATGTAAAGTTGCCCAGACTAGGTATGGAACTTACAAACCCCATTTCAATGTAACCAGAGTAAATAAATTGTTACACCAAAACGCCGTTTATTCCCGGGCCGGGCACTATTAGATTTTCTAGTAGTAGCTCGGAGTCTAACTCCACTACCTACCTCTCTGGGGATAACAGGCGCGATGTTACGTTACGCTAACAAGCCGTTCATAATAAAAATTTTATTACGCCTTCGAATATATGAAAATAAATGTAACCAAATTCAACAAGCTATTTAATCTGTCATATCATCAGTAACAGTAGCTCAACTCATGATTAAAAACTGGAGCGTAATCCAATGACCTGTTACGCCCACACGCAGATTAGCTGCATTCACACTTGTTGATCCACTTAACCAGTTGGTTAAATACACCTGTCAGTTTAGTCGGCTCTGTTTAACTTATTATTTCTAAGAAACATTATGAAAAACTTGAAACGGCATAGGTTTATTCACGACTTACCCCCCCCCCCCCACTGTTGTAACAAATGATAATGAAACTTACAAACTGACATACATTTTTATCCTTACATTTGCACATAACACGTACAATGCCTTTTTAAATTGACTAATTCAAAATGTAATAATTATATGTAATAAGCTAGTAATGAGTTTAGTTCTCTAGAGTGGAAGGCTAAAATTCAAAGCACTAAGCTATTATCAATACTGACATAAAATACTAAATTCATTAAAACAAAAGCTTATATTATTTATTTAAGACTTGTCGTTGTCAAGCACCGATTTAATATTTAAGAGATTACTTGGTACCAGACGCATGTGCAATGTAGTACGAGTACGGATCTCTCACTGCCTACTTTTTACTTTTTGCATCATAAATATACAGTAAATAAAGATTGTACTGGAAATATAGCTAAATAAAAAAATCAATTAGAAAACAGATATTTATTGAATTACTTAATGTATTTGCAATATATTATGTAAGAACAACTATGTATTTATGTGTATGTAAAACTGAAGTGTCTGTGTCACTTTACAATAAACAAAATTTTTTTGAGCATATTATTTGGAATTCACTAAAACTAAAACACAGATAAATTCGAAATATTTCAAAGAGTAGGAATTTTTTTTAAAATCATAAAACTGAATTGTCCAAAATAAAAAAATGTTTACCAAATATTTTCATAACGGTAAACTTGCATTTCTATTTCTATAATAGTAGATCATGACAGTTAAACATCTGTTTGCTCACAATATTAGAGATCCAAATATTTTCTCTAAGTTCACTTTCTATATTTGTACATACCCATAGTTCAAATCTTCATCTATGTAGTTACATATAGTCTTTTTATGAATAGCCAGAGTTCATTAGTCCACCTTATTTTTCATAATAATGGTTTATACTCCAATATTTCGTAAAACGTAACATCACGCCTATCATCCCCAACGAGGTAAGCAGAGGAATGTAGAACACCCATTTTTCACCAGTTACATTTACATCCCACTATGGAATAGGTGGTGAGCCTATTGCCATACACCAGGCACATATCCAGACTCCGAGCCACTACTAGAAAATCTAA
>DWFO01001296.1:0-16300 GCA_018246595.1 Mimoniades nurscia nurscia | reverse complement strand
AATAAACAAAAACTGATAAACATAAAACAATAGTCGTAATACTCACTCGCAGTTTACGTGATGCAGTGGTTTACCGCCAAAAACAGCAAACGACTGCTCCCACCGTGGCCAGTTGCGTCAGTAGCAAATAGCATCGTGTGATCCTGCATCGCTATGACTCCCCCCTTCCCTACCACTAGTATTTTACTCGAACGCCTTGTGACTTGTCGAGATATTGCGGCTGTCCGGAGTTAGGTGCCGTCCGGCGTTACGGGACTTCCCCCTACCTACCTACATAGGTAGGTACTTTAAAATGGATTAAACTTTACTGTTGCTAATTTTTTCTAACTAGTTTATGTTTTACTTTAAAATGTTTAATATAAAACAAACGAGGCGTGTAATCAGTGAAATCAAGCTAAAGATAATGAAATACAAAAAAACATTTTAAATAATGGTTTCTCTATGTTATCTATTGTATGAGCTAACATAAATAAATATGATAATACTATGATTGAACCAATGAATAAACATAGAACCTCTTTGTTATGTCGCTGTTACATCGTAAATAAATATAATTATATTTAATCGTATAGCGTATAGGTTGGAATACAGCAGTTACAAGTTACTATATGTATGGTCATTTGAGTGATTTGGTGTTACAAGATGTTACCCGTTATGATAAAATTATGTCTTTCTCCTTTCATTTTCGATGTTCCATAATGTACAAAATATCTTTTTTATATCAACGAGACCTCTCGTTATGTAGTACATTAGATTACCTAATCTATGACGATATGTAGTATATATCTCGACGATATATGTAGTAGGTACATTAGATTATCTAATCGAATGTACTACATATCCACAAGGAAAAAGTTTGGTACTTGATTTATATTGTTTCTGCGTGTTAGAAATTCATAATACATACCTATATTTTCGCGTGGATTGCTTACAACTCATGAGCTGACCGACACACCGATATTACATGTTCAGTGTGAGGCATACTTACAAAACGGCGAGTAGTTTGAAGGCATATACTCTGTAATAGACGAGCTAAAATTTCTTAATACCTTACGAGCGTTCGGGCCCACCCTACGTAATAAGCCGGGAGGTCCCTAGGGAGGATCTACAAGTGATTTAAAGAGATTGTCAGTTAATGACCCCGTGTCCGCCACAAATTCAGCCCTTTCCGTACCTCCACTGCTAATGGCCTCTTTATCTCGTACCGGTCGCCGATATTAAGTACATAAGCGAACTATGTTAATAACCGTGGCTTTACTTTCTGCGTGTATTAAAATGCTATGTAGATACATAGCCGTGCCAATTCTATAGGTATAGCGATTTTATATTCATATTTTTTTTTTCAAATTTATGTATTAAGCTATGTTTATATATGTAGATTTATTTAGGTGGTAAAACATGTACCTATATGGTTCGCCATATGGTACCTATATGTTTCGTAATATCTACCGTAAAGCAATTGTTTCTATAACAGTTTGTGTTTTGTTTTGAAGGCCGCTGTTGTGGGTGCAAGTGTAAGAGGGGATCTTTACAGATAAAGTCTCAGTGCTTGTTATTTCGTCATACCCTGAGAGTCAAGAATATTATCTATATTATCTACAAGTCATATAATGTTCCTTAAGGCCAAGAGTAGCTTTAATATACAAGCACTTATGGCAATTTTGATTAATGTAGAGGATGGATTTGGCATTTTATTCCACGAAAACGTATTTCCTCAACAAGAATGAACATATTATATGAAACCATAAATATCCCTATTTTTGGTTTCTGTTGTAACTAATTCCTATTAATTTTAATTTCGTTTACAAACAAATTACAGAAGAAATAAGGAGACTCATTCGTACGTACATACATAAGCCTGTACCCAAGTTTACTGTATTAAGCCAATGAACTTGTTACAGGCGTATATAAACTGCGCCAATTAAATAATTGCGTAAATATAAGTAGGTATGTGTAATGACATTGGGTGAAATGCTCCTGTGCGAATATACGTACAAGTAGGTATATAAGTGTTACGTGGGAATTTGACTGACATACAAAGTATAAAGAACATCGGTTCCAAATGTGTAATATTATCATTTAGTGTGTATTATAAATCGATCTCTCCCACTTCACGTTGATATTTACGCTAATGATATCACGTTAATGCGAAAGTAAGATCTTACGTAATTAATTATTAGCATGCCGCCACTAAAGATGTTGAGTTGTCTGCGTACGTCTTGCGCGCTACTAACTGAACCACTTTAAAATAATCTTGATATATTAAACGTTCACTCTCAATTTCCAAACGATGATAATGCCTTGTACATCACATTGGATCACCGCCAATGCTTTAACAAAACAAGCCTTAGAATAATAACGTCGTAAATTGAACGGAAACATTAATAAATCTATATTTTTGTTAATTCCTCGTTCGCAAATTGCCACTTGCCTGTGAAATATCACGCGCAAAATACATTGGTAAGTTTTTTGCGCATTCTGTGTGCTGTCTGTGTAGTAAAAAACGTATAGATATAACAGCTTCACGACAAAAATACTACGATTGCCTGCAGCTCGAATGCAAATTAAACAACAAAAATAATCACCCATCCAATATACAATGGTCGGAGCTTTAAATACTGAACGTATTGCTCAGTAATCTACATAACTGGTACTGGCTGAAGTCTTCTATATTAAGGCTATTGTGTATATACATAGGTGGATAGTAGTCGGGCGAAGACTGTAAACCAAAATAATTTATCTATGTTTGATCAAGCATGCAGGATCGCCTTATCCCTCCTTATTCCCACACCTTGCCTGTTTCAAACGTCTAGGATAACAAAACAAAGAAAAAATATATATACGGTCGATGTATTTTTTCACGCGGCACCGCCATAGAATAAAGTTATTTGATTCTAACGTCTAAGATGAACATTTTATAGATTTTATTATCTGATTTAATGTCATAATTGAGGCAGTTTTGGATAAAATAAATCGATATGGCCCGCTTAAATAATAACGCCCGGTGTTTGCCTGCGTAGAAAGAATTTAGTGACCATCCACACTTGGTCTGCGGGCTTTCATTGATCGTCATTTATTTTTACTGGTTGCGCTAAGTGCGCGGGGGCTGCGGAAGGTCATTGCAAATGGAAAGCGTTATATTCAAATGTTTTATAGTAGGTCATTTGTAATGTTGTTCTGTTATCTCAAATGTTTGATTTATTTATGTTTTAGCATGTATAGAATAATTCCATAATCAGCGGAAGCTCCAGTAACTACCTATGTTAAAGGTACAAATATATGAAAGTTTCACTGTCCGAATTCCTAACATTCTTTTAATGTTACGATACGGTGAGTGTATGTGAAATATTTATTTTTCCTAACTATCCGCATAGCGATAATGATAACGTAAAAGAGTCAGGTAAATATTTTCGCGGCTTGGATAAATGCTCGAAACTCTTTGTACGACCGCTTGGAAACTAGCCAATTGAGGGTTGAGGCTTTAAATACAAACCACTAACTCAACTCCTGTCACAACAACTGTATTAAAACTCTTTTACTTTAATCCCGAGTTTTACCTCTTTTCGTACATTGAGTGCTCGCGAAACAAATTAACGAAACCATTAATTTCTCTAATATGTATGTAGATTTTGGATTTTAATTTCCAATCAGCCTATTTATATCAATCGAAGGAAAATAACCAGTTTCACTCCAGCTCTTTGTACCTTATAAATTCTTGCTACACCTTAAAAGATTTTCCATTGATCGCGGTGGTTATATTTTGTATTGGCCCTAGTACATAATCAAGCCAACTATAGGTATACAGCGGTCGGTATATATGTATTTATGTACGTACGTATCTGGCGAGTTTTGTGAAATTGCTAGGAAGCTACGCCCGAGGGAGATCGCGTCGGTTAAACACGTCGTTTTGTTTCCGTTTTATCTTTACTTACATAGAAACTAGTAAGAAAAGATCCCGCAATACGAGTACATTATCTAGAAACGTTTATGCACCATTTACTAGGGGAACCATAAAAAGGACTACTGCTACAAAGAGAATCCGTTCAAAATCACGACGAACATATACATATGTATGTAACGTACTTACTCTACATCATATATTTATCTTACATTGTTATTTCGGGATATAAACAGTAATTACAGGTTGGATACAAGTTTGTAACTGACACGATTTTATTATATTTGCGGTCGCCATTTCACGAATAACAGCCGCATGAAAAGATTCAATGTGTGAAATAAACTACCGTAAATGTTGTATTATAAAAGCGAATCAATATAACGTGTTTTATGAATAACAAAGATCCTTCTGTCCGCAAAATGCGTTCAAAAGAAAGTTGAATCTATTAAATATGAACCAGTTTTTATTACGATCTCGAGCTTCTCTACCACACCTACTTATTCGCTGCTTTATGTTATATGTAAATACTTCGTTATTTTAAAATTGATTCATATCACATATCGCAACTTATAAGCAAGAACACATTTCATACTCCGAACATTTTAAATGTTTTATCTTATACGCCTAAAAATATATTTTCATTAATATGATTAAATAATCGACATTATTTATAATTGTTAAGTAACTAACACTTAAATTAAATATAGTAAAAATATCATGTAATAAAATATTCACGGGCGGTTTTCAAGTGTTTTAAAATGCATATATAATCACAAAAAAAAAAATATGCCAAATTACTAATTTTTGTTCTTTTCTACATCTAACATTATGAACGACTATTGCCATCAAGACGCACGTAACACGCACGTCGCCACGTGTACTAAGTAGATGCCAACAACAATTTAGAGAATCGCATGATATTATCCATGTCTGGTTATTATCCGGTATAGTGCCCCATAATTATTGTCCGCACAATTGCTACTCCATTCCAACATCTCACAGTACCACATTACCAACTCTCATAACACTATATCTGTATGAAATATGCCGGCGCGTGTCCGACGCGCGTGGCGTCAAGCGACTGTGATCATTAATGTTTAATGTTAAAGGTGTAAATTGGGTCCAGTTCGTTCGTAGGTCGATACGGTTTTAAAAGGGTGGGTTCTAATGTTTTGGTCATCGGTCGCTCCCGTTTGACCGAAGGGGTAATTTGGAGGCAGACAACGAACACATTTGCATCACAATGACAGCCGGATCTCGTGGAGCGGGCGAGTGTATCCGTCCGTGGATGAGCGGCGTCTCTACCTATACTTACCTATCGTATGTTCTACATTCGACTACCATTGGGACATTTTACACAAATTAATGTACATTGCATTTAGCGTATTACTGTTAATTTTAGTTCAGATGAAACAGCGTGAGTGAAAAGAGTATTCAAAGTAGAAGAAACACGTGTAGTCACGATAGAGGCAATTGGCACTTGGGCTCTCTACCTGCCTTATGAGGGACATCACGTGACGATATAATAACAATAATTAAATGAAGAAATGTTTGAATAAAAACATGGCGACGAAACAAGGATATAGCGCGACTTTGAACTGCGTACCAAGATGAAATTATTTGTATGTAAGTACGAGTATGTTATAGTCTAATGTCATTCAATTCAAAAAATTATGTGTGATCATAAAGCATGCAATGGGCACGTTTTAAGAATGAGATCTCGTCCGTATTATAAGTTTTCTTTGGAATCATACTTGGAAATCAGCGATGGTTACTTGTACTCGTACTATTTGATGAAAAACTAGGTTGCGCAACTTACAAGGACTTGTGTGTTATCATAGAGAGAAATTCTGAACACTGGCTACTTGACGCCCATTTCCAATGTAGGTACCTATATTCATTTGTTTAGCACAAGATCATATGTCATGTCAATGTCAATGTGCCACTGACTTTAATTTGTAAAAACGGTTTGGTGGCCACGATAAAATATAAAGAAAAGGAAAGTATTCTACCATACAATACTTATTTCTGCGTCCTACTTAAAATTTAGAATCCAGCAGACGGTAGGTGCCAGGATATAAGAAGATTCGACGTCTTATAAAATTTTCAATTTAGTTTCACTTAGATTTAGTTAGGTAGCATCTGGAGTCACGGAAGCGGAGCAAATTGAATTTCGCTGCTTCTATATATGAATTTCTTGGAACTTGCCTATAAAAACTGTAAGGAAAAATTCACTTCTAAGGTAGGTATATATTTCAATATGTTTTCATATAAAACTCGCATATTTTACATTCTGCTGCAAAAAAGGCTAAGGATATAATATTCTAGACAGTCTATCCCCTACGTGTGTTAACTGTGAGAACCAATTCACTGGAATACCTCTACATAAAATATGTCACGTAGCAATCGAACGATCGGTGGGTAGGTACATGTCATATCGAATGGCGCCAATATAGCGAAATATGTGAGAAATGTCAATTATTGCCGTAAATAATACACTGTGGAACGTGTGACGCGTGAAGACATTGCCACGACGGATGTAACATATAAATTATAATTATTCATTTCTTTATTTAAATTTACACGAACAGAGCAATCACTATTTCATGTAATTATAGATAGAGCATATTACATAAGGTAATTTGGTGTTACGTCAATCACAAGTGCGAGCGAAATTCGTAAAGACTAGAATACATAATAAAAAGAATAATGTCTTTAGTGTAGTTTTTAGTATGTGCCCAGTGTGGCATTAGGCTCTACATATAGTTCATAGTAGGACGAAAAAGTAAGTGGTCAAACGTGAGTGTGATAGCACTACACTCCTCAGCCTACCTCTTCGGGTATTACAGGCGTAGTGTTACGTCATCATTGTTACGTAATTTTTAGAAAAACTGTAGAATGGACTGTAAATATTGCATGTAATCATGCTATTATTTTGCGAAGAGTGTTGATACAATGATAGGTACTTATCATTGTGCATCGACAATGGAAGCAATACAACTCGTAAATAGTTGAACTTTATCTTAAAATAAATCACATTTTAACATTTATGCTCTCATTATAATTGATATTATTGACGGTTGAAGACTTCTTTAGTGAAATTAAATCAGTAGTCATAATTAAAACTTTCAATTCCAAATACAATTGAGTTGATCTGAAAGTTACCTTTCTGTCCTCCGTCGCGTCCCTCGTTAATATGGCGTGCCGATCATTGTGGCCGATTAAAAATTATAATTTCATGAGAACCAAGAATCGGATCGATGGTTGTAAAATAACAAGTGGCAGCGTGCAAGTAGCGGAGTCGACCTTCCTCATTCAATGCGGCCAGCGTCCACAATCAGACGTAATGGAGTGATGTATGACTCGAAACAGTTTTACCGTGGCTTTACTTATTTCATAACGATAATTTAATTTTATTAATTTATTATTATTCTTACAGCATCATCACGCAAGTTCCCTTGCAAGGTAGGCAGAGAGCGCCGAACACAAAATATCTGGATCCTCACAGACCTGAAGTGTTACTTCTACATTCATCGTTTCTTTTCACACACACACACGCTGATTTCGGAGACCCCATTAGATTGAAATGAAATGAATATATATAACAAATATAACATAAGAGTATATAGCAATGGTAAGTATAAAACAATTGATAAAATTTAAATATTAAAATACAATAAAACGACTTTAGTAAATGTCACAGAAGAAATAACGAGATACAAACAGACCGACATGCCCTATATGTTACATGTGGATGAAATTTTAATGCAGACAATGCATGCGATGCGGATGCAATTGCCATACTCGCAAATGGACGTGGGCCCGACGTGGCGACGAGCAATTTTCATATCACGTACGCGTCGGATGAGTGTATTATTAAAAATGCATCCCGAAGATTTATTATTATTGTTATTAAGGACAATCCACCGTCATTCCTACCTGATGAAGGAGGAGCCTGCCAACATAATGCCTTTGTTGCACGGCCCATTCCGTCCACTCCTAATGCAATATATCAAAACGAATGTCCCGCGTCGTGCTAGCTTCGAATATTTTTCAGCGGCGTATATAATATAGATGTGACAGGTGGTAAAAAACATTTCCTTCTTTAAATAGATACACTTGTGCATTGTTAATTTTAAAAATAGAACCAAAATGTACCTTAGTAAAATGAGATGGATTAAAATTGTTCGAAGTAAAATAAAAATATATCCAATGAAAATAATTCAAACGTAAGTGTTCCTAAGTCGTGTTGTGTAAGAAAACAAAAAGCACTTCAAAAAATTATGGAAACAAGTAATAAAATATTAAAGAGAGACAATAGACACGAACAACAATAGTGGATCGACATTAACTCGAACAGGACAAAAACCCTAAAAAAGCAACAAAAAACCCTTGTACAATGAACCATTCAATCCTTTCGTCAAAATATGCCTTGAATTGACACTTCCTTATTGCGTCGTAAATTTAACAAGCGCCATACAAATCTTTGTACACAATAACGTTTTTATGGGAATCAGTGCCACGAGACAAAAATGTCAAAGCTATTACTGTGGCTGTTAAATTTAGAGGAATAGTCACGTAAACCAGTAGATACACGAACTGGTCCCGTTCGACAATCTTCAGTTAGTTATCAAAATAGTCCAAGAAGCACAGCAACTTATTCTCACACGGGTATGTATTTTTAAGCTATTTATGTTAACAATAATTCTCTTCGACGGTAGACAACATTCGAAAGTTACACCGTAAGATCTGTTTGTAAAGTTTACGAAGGTATATTTAAAGGGGACGTGTAGTAAGTTACCTAAGTAATAAACGCGCGAGAGGGAATTGTCAGCATATTTTAAAAGCTGTCAAGACAATATGACGCCCGACACACAATCCGGCCGATTTACAATTCTGAACTTAGGCGTCAGTCTAAATGAGGGGAAACTTGCCCTACGTAGCCATTCGCCCACACGAATTGCTTTGTTACTATTGCGTATGTACATGCCGTGATTAAAAACGAATTTATCACCCATCGTGCACCATCAGAGCTCAGCCTGACTAATTTACAATTGCCGTTAATGGGTATCAATTTTAATATCTTAATCTTTTACGTGTGAAAGAATAATAGATGCGAGCATATACCTATACGTACGTTTCTATTGTTTGTGTCGTAAAATTCGAAATGGCATGTAGGTCCGACACGATAAAGAAATAAATGATGTATTTTTGGCCCTTAACAAAGACAAGCCTCACCGACTTGACTACAACATGAAACCTTTCGATATGGTCGAGTAAAAGCGCAATTAAATATCGATTCCGACAATCGATTTTAATTTTTATGAAGTGTTATAAGTTCCTGAAATTATAATATTAAAAATATTATAATATCTTAATCCCGGTCATTGGTACGGTAGTTACATTGTGAATCGTATTCTTGGAATGTTATTATTATTGTAGTAAAATTAATTTTTACAAGTGAACACGAAACAAAATGAACTTCCTACACGCATGTCATTAACAAATTACAAAAGCTATTAACTGCTATTAAGAGTGCGACGGGCGCAAGGACGCGGCTTCAGCATACGTCATAGCAAGTACACACAAGGAGTACCTACAGCAAGCATGGCGTTTTTAATTAATAACAGCTGTTTTGTAGCTCTAGTATGTACGCGCATACGGAATTACAGCTGAATACGTTTCGTATTTTATGTGGTTTACACACGTAATTAAGCAGTAACTTCATGTGAAAATATGACCCAATCACAAAGCTGTTGGCTTCTGATTTTTCTACATGCCAATATAAGGTTTTATTGTGGCGTCCTCGTTCTGCGTCCTTATAACATTTATTGACGTATATATTGTATGACATACGCCTATCTATGGCAATTTCGTTGTAGGAAATACCAGAGATACAGTTATTAAAATAAACGGTATATTGTATTATATAAAAGATATTAAAACCAGTTCAGAAAAAGAAATTTTAGTCTACTGAATAACTGCCGAGGTTTCATTTTGAAAAAGTATGAAAGCACAAATATATAAAGGCATATACGTACTGGCAGTTCCGGGCGCGCCCGCCATAGCGCGCGTGCTCTGATCATGCTATTACCGGCCGGAGAAAAAACGCCCATTTCATACTCCTCCTTTCCTTCGCCATTTGAATTCCTATGCTAATGGAATTTGAAATTCCCCGGAATGGGTTAAGATTATCAAAGCGTGATGTAAGGAGGGGTGTACAAAAATGAAGTAGATTCTATAAACGATAAAAGTGAAACGATTTAATTAGAGAAATCTCCGTCTACATCACTGCTGGCAGTTAATTACAGTTTCTTTAATTGAAACTTGGTCGAGCTTGGTCGTGTATATGCTAGTAAGAAAGTAGACTAGTCTATATACTAATTATATTGGATCTCATAAATTTAGCATTTTATACATATCCCTTATATAATAGTATGAAAGTTACATTAAATGATCTTAATCGTTACAGTAATCATTAGATTTGATTACGTTTTATACTTCATATGAGGTTGAGGTATAATTTAAAACTGTTATTTATCGTTTATCATGCTTGGTACCTATAGCATTTAGCGTAGGTACCTACGTACATAATATGAAACCTGAATTAGGAGTGTTTTTACTAGAATATCATTTTTGTACTTGATATTTATTAGAGAGAGATATCTATACAAGTATTCAGAATTATGGAACAGTTATTTATAAAGACCGAACTTCCCCGCCGTCAATATCAACACTTAATTACTGTTGGACTAATTGAAACTCCGTATACAGGTTATCGCGTCTGCGCTTCGTGAGGAGCAAACTTTGCTAGGAAGTGTATTCGTAGGAACACAATTTCTACACATAGAACACATGTGGACCAGAGATGACATGAGGATATAATAAATAGAGAAAGCTTTAGGTTCAAATCCTTGAAAATAATAACAGGGCAATAATTGTCTACATATTGTAAACAAGCATAAGTTTAAAGCATTAGATACAAAGTAATTTTGAGTTATATGCTTTTTGACGATTCGTATTTTTTTCATGTAGGTACACTAGTAGGTGTAGCCTAAAACGGACGTCCCGGGCTCGATGGCCGTGTCGGAAATTATTGGGTATGTCTAACTTGAAATTCCTATTAGTAGCTTAAAGTCTGGATTTGTGCCCGGTGTATGGCAAAAGGCTCACCCTATATTCAATGATGGAGCGTATGACTTAACTGGCAATCCGTAATCCTACTACACTCCCCTGGCTGCCTCTTCGGAGAAATATACCCGTGATGCTGTGTTCGATTCGAAGAAAAAAATGGTCATCGTTAGATTAATTGTAAGTAAGAAACGATAGTTGTAAGCTGCCGAATGTTTGTTAACTACCGATGTAATGGAGGGCTTGTAATTAAGGCCGTTACCGACCGGCACGTGCGCCGTTATCTGTCTTAGAAGTTTTCCAATTTTCTACAATCGCTCGGCTCAAATTGTTTCGCGCTCTGAATATTTAACTCCGTTTACTCTAGGAAAGTAACTGGCAAAGTTTAGCAAGTAATTCGACATTGCCAGCTCGATACTTTAAAGTTAGGCTTAGCTGTTTAGAAACATGCAATTTATAAGGATTTTTTGGTGATTCCCAATTTGGTGATATATAATAAACTATGTAGATGTTGTTAATTTTTTGGGGTGAAACATATCATCAATACAACACCCGGAATCCCCGAAGAGGTAGGCAGAGGAGTGTAGTACACTCTCACGTTTCACTAGTTACGTTGACGTTTCACTATGAAATAGGTGGTGACCCTTATGCCGTTTTTTGGGTGTCGGTCGGTCCAATAGTCGGTCCAATAGTGGATGATTGAACTATCTGTATCTATATTTTCAGTCGTTTGTTCTGTAGTGGCCGTTAAATGACCGACTCGTTCGCTTCACAAAAGAATATATGGATAAGATGAGTGCAGGAAACTACACCGTGTGCTACTCACATAAAATGTTTTACGTTTACATATTTTCTGCAACAGAAAGACAAAAGATTGCAGGTTATTTCGAAAGCTAGGACTTCGACTTGTGTCGGTGTGTTCTAAGTTAACAGAAAATACAATATAGCTATCCTAATAAGTAGTGTGCGAAAGTCCGCGTCGTGGCCGGACCTCGTAAAGGGCCGGCTGTAAAATAAGTAAAAATAAAAGGTTCCGAGGCAAGATGGGTAAAGTTGAAAATACTTTTGCTTTTTAACCAGTCGGTCGCCAACTTTAAATTGGTTTCCACAGTCTTCGCCATTTGGTTGGGATTATGGGGGAACTAGTAGGTAGAGTTCAGAGCCACTAGCCATCTGGCTAATAACTGTTTTGGGGTCCCGACTATCTGCGGACGGTTTATGTTCTATGAAAGTATATAACAAGTTGTTAGACTTGCTCTCTTTTCCTCTGTCTTTGTTCGAAATGCGTATACCAATATATACCTACCTACTGTACATTACTTTGGACACACTAGCGCACATTTTCATTTATATATATACCTATGTATATAAATTGTACACTTTATAGACTGTTTGAAAATCTCACAAGGCATAGTAATTAAAATTAGATATGGCAAATAGAAGACATTTAGGGAATTTAGCAAAAATCTGAACTATTTTCCACTAACAGTTCTAATACGGATCTGTAAAGGATTTAACTCATAAATGCAAGCATGATCTATTATATATTAATAATTATGATATTATTATATATTATGATTATAAGATGATATATTAATAATTTTTTTTCTCATTTACATTTACGTTACGTGAGTTTCTCCTGAAGTCATCCATTAAAAGATCTTAATAGTAAATATAATTTGTGTTCCTTGGTATTTTGTACGATGGAAGAAATATAAAAACACAAACAGCCTGATATAAATCACATTCCGAGAACCCGGGAATTATTACATACCAACATATTGTTTATGATTTATCACAAAAAGATCGTAAATTATCCGAACATGGGCATTGTAGATTCGTTTACTAGTAGGTAAATTGTTTACTAGTAAATAGTTACATTGCCTCGTTAGTCGTGTTGGTTGCAAGCATTACTGCCGTATGAAAGGTCCTGGATTTAAATCTCGGGTCGAACACTATTGGGTTTTTCTAATAGTAGCTCGAAGCTTAAATATGAGTCAGGTGTATGGCTAGAGACTCACCGCCTACTCCATAACTGGTAAAACGCGGAGGTGTGTCAGACTTCTCTGCTTACGTCTGTGGTGATTGCAGAGGCACAATTTCTCGTACTGGTAAATAAATATTATAATTAATTACGAAGTCTTATTCCTTAGTTCCTTAGCTTAAGTAGTTTCATTTACTATGACCATCAGCTCTTGTGTCCTTCCAAATTTAAATACGGGTCACCTTCCAGAATGAGTTACGACCACGATGTACCAAGCTAGCGAATAAGTAGTTAAGTGAGATTTGGCAGAAAGATTTACACTACTGTACATGTAGGTTTAAAAGTAAATGGTAATGGAATCTATGTGTATGTAATTTACAATGAATATATACAAGGGTATGTGTTGAATTAAAACTGAATACCCAAGCTCGTTGCGAATACGATGCAGACCTGAACTTGATAATGACACTTTGCTCTCTCGCACGGTATCGATTCCAAGTGAAATATTCAATAGTCAGGTTTAGCTCTCACCCAAGAACGTTTCCATTTCGTATACGTATCGTTAACTTAAATGAAAAAAGAATACAGCCGTTGAATTCCCAATTGATATAGGTAGTACATACTAGACTTTACTATTAATAAAAAATATATACAGGTTAGGTACCTGTACTTAATTGTAGTCTCCACATAGCATATGGGATCGTGAAATCTTATATTGTGACGCATAGATTAAATTTAAGACTTAGTTCAGACGAACAAACAACTAAGTTTTACCTTGAACATTAACGGTAAATTCACAATCTGGTGCAAAACGACTTTTACGCGAGATTATTTAGAAAGTGATGGGTGCAAATAGGCACGGACATGCCTACCGCTAAAGGGATCTAGCGTAAAGATCTAATAAGAATGAGTGAGAACAACACTGCTAGTTATTTTGAGTGTACGCCATGCGTCATAATAGGTAGGTACCTATATATATAATAATAATATATCAACGGAAATTGTACTAAACTTTTATTACTCGGTAGCAACTTTTATATGTATATTTTTTCTTAATTCTCAACTACTAGACATCTCAGTTTATAATACAAGGTAACATTATAAATTAATGAGTCATAATATGCTCGTAGCGGCCGGGCCCGACAGTCGAGATGTGACTCCGACATTATCGATTACGCCCACCGTTGGCTGTAAAACGGAATTTATTACTCAAAACATACCAGCAATGAGAATAGAACACCTATGTGCGTTTAAAAACGACACTCTGTTGGTTCGATTACTTTGTAACGTGAATTGGTATTGCTATTTATCGATTATAGGTATACCTATGATACTTTATATTGCTCACTATGGTAATTAAACAAAGTTCGTTTCAATAACTAATTCTACGTATCTATTATGGCGCCGAGATGTAATAGATTCGTTTTATAAGTAGACATACCAAAGAGCGTCAATGATCCCTTGGGGATGCCTTGGCTAGATAGGATGACAATCCGGGAAAGATTTTCAAAAGAAGTTGGATACGGCAAGCATATAAATTAAAAGGGAAAAATAGGTATGTTTAGGATTGAGGCAAATTACTGAAACTGTCTTATTTAACTACATAAAACAAACGTATCATCACGCCCGTAATCCCGTAAAAGGGTGTAGTATACTGTCGCGTTTCGCTAGTTACGTTTACGTCCCATCACGGAATAGATGAGTCTGTGGCCATACATCGGGGATCAATAAAGCCTCTGACTTACTACTAATCAATCTTTCAAATTCTACTTTCAGTTCAATTAAGAAGTATCGAATGTAAACATATTTTATGGCCACTGTTTATGCGGAAATATCAAGTGCAATTAGCGCTAATCTGTTATAAGCAGTGGACCGTTTCGTGCGCTAATAAAATGATTACAAAAAACTTTGGAATAGCTCTTATGCATATATCTTATCCTTTAATGACACTTGCGGTAATAAACAATGCTACATTTACGCAATAACTCGAAACCCAGATATCATTCTAGTTTACATCAAAAATAAAAAGTTATTATTTTATTGTTATAAATTCAATGATATTTAATGTAATTATTCAAAGGTTTAAATATGTTTACATTAAAACTGTAACAAAAATACCAGATTTTGTCTCATCACTACACCCAGCTGTCTGATGCTGAAGTAGACCTGCAGAGAACTGTGTTATGGTAACCAGATGGTTGCCTAACCTATATATACGACCTGCTACCTGCTAATATATACCTACATGCAGTTCTCATGCCTGTAATATACATATATTTGAAAATATACGTTTTTAGAGCCAGGCACAGAATAAATTGTGCTAGTCACCCAAGTTTTTATCCTGGGTGATAATCGAACCTATTATATTTTGTTCAATTAGATTAAACCATTTCGTTTTCGCTGTGATTAAAGTTATCTTGACCAGTCATAAAAAACCATTTTCATTCTTGCAATTTATTTGACCGTTAACTGTCTAATCTTTTCTAGAATTTTCTCTACACTCCAAAAGGTAGGGAGGGCCCGGTGACTTGAAAATATCGAATCCAAATAATTACGCAATAACAATAGGTACTCGCACTGTTAATTATAATAAATTTAGTAGACGTTGATTGATAAAGGCGATGTGAAACCGTTATGTACTGATACAGGGGAAACATAAATCAATTTGTTCTAAATTTAATTTAGTACAGCAATAAAATTCGCATGACATTTCAAGGTCGTAAATGTCGCAAAATTATTTACCGCGCCCGGAGCCCTTGCCGCCAGTTTGTTTATAACGCATATTAATAATGATTTATTGATGTTTGTATCTGCCTAATGTGTGTACGTATGGACCATAAAACGTTTTATAGGACAGTTTACGGCGATGCAACCTCAGAAATGCTTTTATTGATATCTAAGCGCCATACTAAATTGATATCGTTAGCGGAGGTGAGAGCTTTGTTTCTGTTTGAAGTGCTTTAATAGCAACTTAAATGCTTCAAATCGACCGTCATTGTGACTGCTTGAATTTATATCACTACACATGGTACTGTACAGGGAATGTACAGGGAATGTACAGGGTGTGTTTTGGACTTTTGTACAGTTATGTCATGGCCTTAGAACTCCCTTTCTGAGAGGAGACTCATGTTCCAGCAGGGGAGCGATAAAAGGGTAGAAAAAAAATGTTATGCGCTCTAAATAGGATTGTAAGGAGATATATTGTTAAATATTCAAATTCAAATATCATTTATTCAAAATTGGTTGATTACAACACTTTTTGTACGTCAAAATGAAACTACCACCGC
>DWFO01001295.1:0-16302 GCA_018246595.1 Mimoniades nurscia nurscia | reverse complement strand
CCTCCTACCTCTTTGGGGATTACAGGCGTGATGCTACGTTAATATATACACGCTGTCCGGGTGACGACGTTCTTTTAGACGAATGTGTATGTACGTATAATACAAGCTGCGTTGTTATTTTTCCCTCAACGCGTTGCTTACATCGCGACACCACTACGTATGCGTGCTTTTAGATGCCAATATTCACTTTAACATTACATTTTTTCTAATATTCGTACTATGCAATTAAAATATTCACTCGGTTGAGAAAACGGATGTTACACTGTTTAAATATTCCCTACAGTATTAATTTGTCATTAAAATAAAATGCTTTTTCATGCGTTTTCATGTCCCACAGTGGAATAGATGGTGAGTTGGAGCCACTACATACCAGCTATTTCAATAACATTAGCCTAAGAAAATCTAGAAAATTTTTAATATTTTATTTAACATGACGTTTTTAATATTATTTGGTATGGGCAACATGAGGATGGGAGATGAGCAGGAAAAATAAATAATAAAACGAGACTTTGGACTTTTGAATTTTATTATTAGATTTACACTGTCATTTACAATAAATTTCCATGTAGTTGGTAGGACATAAATCAATATTGCATAACACTAAGGCTAATTGCATCAGTATTTTTTGTGGATAAATTAACAAAAATATATGCAATATTACAAATTCAAATAAAAATAACGCTAATATCTTACTCGGGCACGCACTTGCCGCTCTAGCTCGCAGGAAACAGCATCGGCCAGACACTAACATAGTGAAGATGGAATGTCTTCGAGGAGGCTGGTGCGTGCGCGTGCACGCTGCACGCGCGCCGTGCACGCGCACGACGCACGAGTGCACGCACACGGCGCACGCGTGCACGGCACGCTGCACACAAGCGCCAACAATAAATAATTTCCAAGTGCATAACCTTAACCTAGCACAACTTTTAGAACTACCGTTTGTCCTGTATAAATCGTAAGAGATGTAGCGCTACAGCGATATTTTCGAGAAACTTGCGAAATTAAAAAATAAATTAAAATATACAAAATCTCTATCACAATACTCGTAAGTAATTAAAGCAATTCAAGTGTGAATACTCCAAAAGTTGTAATACGAAGGAAGCGGGTCCGTCGCCGACTCGCGCCGGCGAGCGCCACTACTCGCCGCGAATGCGCGGGCGGAGCCGCGACGCTCAGCTAAATATTGCGAGAAGTAACTACACGTACCTTCTAATAACTGTTACCGTTCAAACATCAACCGACGATCCCAATGTATACAAATGCTAAATGCGGGCGCGCGGAAGACTTGCTCCTGGCGGACGTTGTACGCACGACGAACGACTATTTGTGCACGCGATCGACTACGCTCCCGGGGCGGGGGCGAGCGGCGAGGGCGCGAGGGTCGCCGGTGGCGCTCGTGCGGGTCGCGACATAATTAAATACGTTAATTTTACACGCGGTATAAAACATTTAGAAAAATTTACAATTCCCATCTTAGAGAGTAGCCGTCGAAAGATGGAGGGTGTACTAGCGCTCGTAACGTGTTAGACAGACAGGAGGCGGCACAGGGAGGGGGGAGCGGAGGAAGCCGAGTCAAACGTCGTAGAGATCAATTCGAGCGTACCGTTAACAGAACACATTCAGAGAACATACGGTTAAAATACAATACCAAAGTACTCTTCTTAAACATTATTTTTTTTCGTAATCGAAAACAAAACATTCAATATATCAAAAGAAGGTAGATATTTAAAATGTAGGGTAATATTATTAGTGATATATAATTTGACACGATACAAACGTCGTCGGGTACAAGTGGCAACGGGCGTCTCACCGAGAGCGGGGCACGGCACGTCCAGTACGAGCGGTCGTCGTCGAGGGCTGGGTCTTACATGATACTATAGTTATTTTTTATAATATTAGGAGCGGCGGCGGCGGCCATTACGACACGTCCTGGTCGTCGGCGTCGTGCTCCGCCTCCTTGGGCTCGGCCTCGGCCGCCTCGCCGTCGCCCTGCATGTCCGACGTCCACAGCGTGAGGTTGTCGCGCAGCAGCTGCATGATGAGCGTGGAGTCCTTGTAGCTCTCCTCCGACAGCGTGTCCAGCTCCGCGATGGCGTCGTCGAAGGCGGCCTTGGCCAGCCGGCACGCGCGGTCCGGGCTGTTCAGGATCTCGTAGTAGAATACCTGCCGCCACAGACACCATTTTACCACTTATTTAATAAATTTATCTCCTTGTAGAATCATTTCACGACTTGATCACACCCCACACAGGCAATTTTTAATCCCCAAAACTTATGGTAGAATGTGATAAGTGGGTGGAATGGATACACACACACACATACACACGCGCGACAGTACCGCGGCGCTGTCGCTACAAGGCTACAGGGATGTGAACGTGTCCACCACTAAGTCATGTAAATAGACATTATTTTCTATAGATATTACCGGTGATACTTTAAACATGCCGTCGAAGCTTCGAAATAACTCTGTGTATGTATTTACTTTATAGGCTTATTTGAAAGGAGTACTTTTTAAAGGTAAGTTCGTCAGCGGGTTACTCACTGAGAAGTTGAGCGCGAGGCCGAGGCGGATGGGGTGCGTGGGCGGCAGCTCCGTCATGGCGATGTCGGAGGCGGCCTTGTACGCGACCAGCGAGTTCTCGGCCGCCTCCTTGCGATCGTTGCCCGTCGCGAACTCGGCTAGGTATCGGTGGTAGTCGCCCTGGAATATGCGCATACACAATTAGCGTTGCTCGCAACTTTCTCAAACTGATCGTTTGATAATAATTTTACGAAAATACACCGCATCTAAAAAAATAATTGTCTAAACCTGATGAATTTTACGAAATCCAACTAGAAGCTCAATCTCGTTCGAGGTGTAAAATATATGCATGTGTATCATCATACACAGTGAACAGTCAACGTCCAAACGGTATGTATACGTACTTATATGTATATAAACTAAATAAAATAAAATACAAACATACAAAATAAAATAAAAAATTTATTAAAGTTAGTTAGTTAAAATTAAATGTAGGTTGTTTCAATACCGTACAGTTATCGTTACGGTCAGCTTACGTGCGACCACTAACTGAATAACAAATAACATATTATACGCAGTGTTTATTTACTGCCTTTTTATATAAAAACAGTAAATTTAACTTGATAAAATTATAAAATCCCGTTATCATCGAGCGTAGAGTTCTTTGAGTGTGATATATGAATAAAATTTCCCACACTGTTTCAATCGGATATTTTCAATATATTTACGCGTGCAAAAGTAAACACATGTTAATGCCAAAGACCGTAGAACTTTGTATATAGGTTACTTCATTCAAAAGTGTTACCCGTTCAATCCGGTAACTGTATGGATGAGGTCACCTTTTGGCTATGGATACACCGTCCTAATATCATTGGATAGGTAAACCTTTCAATAAGTTAACTAGCCGTAGGGGTTGCAAGCGGGACTGCCGATCAAGAAGTCCGATCAAATGCCAAAGAAGAAGAAAATTTGTTTAATTTAGATTTTCTAGTACTGGCTTGGGGGTCTGGATATATGCCCTGTGGATGGCAATAGGCTCACCAGCTATTCAAGGGACGTAAACGTAACAGGTGAAATGTGGGAATGTACTACACTCCTCTGTCTGACTCTAAGGGATTACAAGCGTGATGTTACGTTATAAATAAATTACTGAAACATGTATCACAGTCCTCTGCCTACTTCATCGAGTAGATACAAACGATATTTGACTATGTAATTAATTCGTAAATTAAAAATCTACATTATTTTATACTTTCAGTTTTCACTACTGTCTGCAGTCCTCACGAATTACTTTTATCTTTCTCAGCCTCAATCTAAGCTGGGGCTAAGCTTAAGATGCAGCTGGACACTTGCTAGTAAACTGCTTTATATTTTGCATGTAGTTCAAAACCGCTACAGATCTAAATTTCAGTACTAGCACTCGTAAAGGATTAACCTTGATACAGAAAAACTAACTTGTTAAAACGGGTTACCATTCAATAATGTTACCGAGAAAATATTAACAACTTCTTAAAAGGGTAACCCGAGCGAACGGGTTTTTGCAGGGGTTACATATTGTGGTGGGTTTTGTAACAACACTTTCAGAAAAACCCTATCGGCAACCCTTTGCAACGGGTAACCAGAATGATCCCTGATTAAGGCTCTACATTTAAAATTTTCATTTAATAGCAGAGGATGAAGCACTACATGTACCACGCAACACTTAATTACGACATGTGTCGATGATGACGTCGCAAGGGAACCACCAACGCGACGCTTCTTCATTGGAAAATCGAACATTTTCCGAATATGCAGCGCGCAAGTTCGTGTAGCCACGTCACGCTAACGCAAACGAATTTATCTCAGTGTGCGCGCGCGTTATCGTGGGTAAGTCTATCTAGGGAGATTAATATATTTGTAAATACGTCGCCGACGCAGCGCGTCAACGGCTAAGTAAAAATGCCGATAGGAGCGTGGAGAAGATATCGTCTTATACTCCCCGATAATGTCATACAAACATCTTTAAATCATAGCGTCAGATTAATAACACAAAGGGTGCTGAATTGAAAATACCGTCTTCATTTTTCACACATTATGTGCTTTATTTAAATTACAAGATTTAACTGTGTTAGTGATTAAAAATGTAATACGCTCAAAATACTAAACTAGTAACGAAATAAAGAATAAGTATACACGGAGCTTTAAGTTTCCTAAAAGATATCATTAATGTATTATTCCAGCAATCGTGCGACATTTAAACAAAAAAATATTGTATGCGAACGTTAATGATTGCCGTAATGAGCAGGTCGGAGACGCGAGTAAAGTTGCATCGGCGCGGAGTAGCGTCGCTGCGCTGTCTAGACGCGGCCGGTATCGATCCCGGAGGCAACGTACGCGCCAGGGCGGCCGTCCAGGACGCGTTACGTAACGTGGGCGGAGATCGCGCCGACAAATCTCGCAACCCTCCTCCGCCGACCTACCTATAGATTATCCTAATTCCTGCTCCAGCTAGAGGCAGTGCGCCGGTCTAGGCCGCGCGCGGCGACGTCACGCCGCTCGCGCCCGTGACGTCACGCGGCGCGCAGGGCGAGGCCGCGCCCACGACAACATTGCCAATTCGATAAAAGCCTTTTTATGTAACTCTGCATACAGCATAATGGATTACGTGAGCGTAGGCTCTTCGGAGATTAATATTATTAATAAAGTTCCAGTTTCCAGTTTCCTGTAATACATCATGGGCGCATTTTGTAATATGATGGGTCTAACTGCTACATATTTTTTTTTTTTGGGACTCTTACAATTTATTCCTGTCGGGGCTACCTGAATTATTTTGAGATATCTTTTAAATATTACGTAATTTCTATAGCACGTCTTCGTAGGTCAAGTCGAAAAGCATGGCCCGACTCGTCTATAGCAAGCAAAATGTGACACGTGCGAGCGTGCGAGTCGATTGTAAGAGCGAGGGCGTGCGCGTGGTCAGGAAGAGCGCCACGTGCATCGGTCGACCGATCACAAAACGATTCGACGTTTAGTTAAGTTGTACACCTTATCAAATTCAATTGTAATTAGCTGATATGCAAAGTCGAGACTTATTTGCTGATAACTTCAGTTTCGTATCTCTCAGGCGAGAACACTTTTGCCATATACAATGCGCTCCTCATACAATTTTTAAACCTCACAAACCCACTCGCAACTCAATTTTTAAATACATTGCTTGTTAACGCTCGTACGATACAAAACGAACGAAACCTTCCGTGGTACATAAATTATCATTGTAGTTTTATTAAATAATTACATTTTCCGAACTTGCAAAGCACGCCTGTTGAGGTGAAACACTACAATACGACACGCTTCCAGCCGCACCGAGACCGCTTGCGATTCCACTCAGCGGTCAGGTGAGACGCAGTTACACGCACGTCTGTTATATATGTACATCAAGGTCTTTCTTCACGATCTCAACATAGGTAATAACACTCAATGGTTATTGTTCGTTTTACTCGACCATAAAAAAAAAAACAAACATTAAAAGATAGCGGGATAAAACAAGAAACAGGGCCCACGCGAGCAAGAGCGCCGTAAAGTACAGCACCTCGCCTCACTTTAACTGAATAATTTATGTTCTCACTTTAACTGAATAATTTATGTTCGCTAAAACAAAAGCCACTTGAATACTTCTGCTCAGGTTCGCGGGAAACTTTCGTGTTTGCGCTGCCATCGCAGCCGCCGCGAGCTGCGGCCGCAGCCTTGCCGTCGCCCAATAAGGGACAGTTAATGATACGACTCTTAGTTACTTCGAGTAATCATTGATAGGTTGATGCATAATAACATTTCTTTTTTTACTTCTCGCTAATACAATTCAGATCGTAATTGAAATAATTTTGAAATTAAAATGTGCACATCGCTATGTGTCTATGCCCATTCCTACTACCCTTCTCCCCTCGCGTACATTTCAGTGTTATCACAGTGTACAATATGTAAGGCTACATGTACACTAATAGGCTTAGCCACTCACCTTCATTTTGTAATAGAACACTTTGGACTCGCCGGTCTGTGAGGAGGGGATGAGGTACTTGTCGAGCACGCCGAGGATGTCGGAGCAGATGTCGCGCAGCTCCTTCTCCACCTGGCTGCGGTACGCCCGGATCATGTTCAGCTTGTCCTCGGCCCCCTGCAACACGCGAACATAACGATGCAATATAGCTCGATACGGAATAAAACTAATCTCCCGAAAGCCAAACTTGTAGACAAATATGTGCACGTTTGTGAATCAATGACGATATTTGTCACAAACATTCCATTATTTTCTGACGGAAGGCGACGACGGAGCGATAACTCCCCGGATTATTAAGTTACGTGAACTTTCGATATTGTAGTTCTGAAAAATTACGTATGTACCAGAGGCGGATCTACTTAAGGGCTGTTTGGGCCGTAGCCCAGGGGCCCCGTGGATACAAAGGGCCTCCAGCCTTCACTGAAAACCATAATCGATAGTTTGAAAAAATCTAACATAAGGTTGGCAACTCTGAAATCAATCAAAGCGCGTCTATCGGACGAAACGGGGGAATTCCCTGTCGTTTGTTTTTGGTCGGTGTATTTTTTCCTGTCTGTTATGGGGGACTTCCCGCCGTGCTTAACGTCCGATCTGGATTCAAAATGTTCCGAGACGAAAAAAAATTCATCGATTAGGAGCTCCTTCATAAACGACGTATTCATAAATGGCTAATAGAGTATTTAGGTAGGCCCCTATGAAGTTCCACCCCAGTGCCCCACAAATTAACGATCCGCCCATGGTATGGTACCTACTAAATAAAACTGACAAGAATATTGTATAGTGTTGTAAGACCGAAACCATTTTGAGTAGAGAAGGGGCGCGTGGAGCGTTGAGATAAACTTGCTAGAGTATCTAGCTAGAGAATATTCGCTACGTCTGCGATCTACGTAGCGTGCAAATGCAGCTTATAATCTACGTTACCAACCCTACTCTTTTAAACGTAGATTTGCCTTTTCTACACTTGTATCAATGTTTTCTGTTTTCAACAAGCACGATCTTTACACCCTACTGAGTAAAGATATGAATGGCACTAGATGTCAGTGCGTACGCTTATCGAAATTTGTGGGAATCCCCAGCAACTCGACCGTGACCGTGTCCATCATAATAGACTGTGTAGTTTGATGAACGGAGAAAATTTCCCGTGAATGAATTTACTTTAAAATCAACTTATAAAATCATTTCAAACGTTTCGTTCCTTACGTTTAAGTTAAATAAGAGATCTTACAGGTACTGATCCTGCAATAAGCATCGCGCGCCGTGTTGCGTTGCGTAGTACTCTACTATAGCAATGGTATTTATTGTGTATACATATATGTAACGTATTTCATAGTATCTTGTTCCATACGTTTGCTAGTGGATTAGATTATCAATAAATCGCCCTCGTCGCACTTCAACAGTCGACAATACAAAACGCCGTAGCCGCGCCGCCGCCGGTGCGGTGGATTTACGAGTCGTATCGTGTTGTCACCGTGACAGTGAGCGAATACGAAATGTACGGAAGACAAGTAATAGCAAAATCATAAATATTCATAAACCATCCCTTGCCATAGCAACGACCATCTTTACGCTCCAACGATTTGCATGCGCGCTGCTAAAGTATAAACAGCCTATCTATATTTTCAATATAAGATCATCTTGATAGCCTTACTTCACAAATAAACGGATTGATTTGATTTTAATCAGCGTACCTAATTACTTTGATTATCGTGAATACTGATTCACCCCAAGTTAAAACTGTTCTATGGTCCATAGATAACGACTTTTGCGAATGTCCCGACACTTGAGCATCCTGGACCAGGCATTACAAGCCTGGGATCTCGGGCTGTGTTTAACTTGGCACATCGTCCGTAATTCACTCACTCGTCCGAGATATAAAGAACCACATTAACACGTAACATATGTTATTAAATATGAATGAATGCTATCATGTATGTAAATGGAGTCGAACAAAAGAGCCGACAAAATTTGGTTGGCCATTATGCTAACTCGTCACATATTAGATTAACGCACGAGCCGAAATTATAATATGTATTACATATGCAACGATTATCCCGCTTGAGGGATGAAATTGAAAAGAGTCCTTTCGCCATTTTGAATATTGCAAACTGTGGGCGTAACGCATACACCACATGCTACCCACGCCAGACGTTCAAATCAGCTTACATGGTAAATTCGATAATCAGTTTTTAACTATGGCCACGCTCCGCTGTAAGGTCGATCAGATCATTCGATTGTAGTATAAGTATCGCGCCGTACCGCCGAGTATAAAACTCCACTAGTCAATAATTATGCACTTGTACCCCTTGTACTTCGTTTAAGGCGATACCTACGAACAAATCCAATAAGAGCAAGAACCCTAAATTGACCAGTGCTTCACGTTTTCCTATTATTAACATTATTATTGGGGCTAAGAAAGTATTAAGATTTAAACATTCCACAAGGTGAAGGTTCGGAAGGGTGGCTGAGCGCTCTTATCATACTAAAGGGTTTAGTTGGCATCAAGCGAGCGGCGACGCCAGTGTGTGCGGAGCCTAAAACGGCACGAGAGAGAGTAGTAGAGAGGAGACGACGGGTCTGTATCGATTGGCGCGTCGCCGTAACGGCCACCTGATATGTTTTATTAGAGCCAGACACTCGCCGCTATTGTAATCGCGATTGAATTAATTTCCATAATTTCAAACAGTAATAAGGTCAAGAAGTAACTGAAGATGCCTTTTTCATTTTACTGTGTTATTTTCGAGTTAAATTTGGAGCTTCAATCTCGCACTACAATACAAAGCTTGTGAATAATTTAACACAACTGCTCTGAAACCGTTTTTACAAAGGCCTGGTATTTTTTTTCAGGCGAGATATTCTTTTTTTTTGAAACAGCTTCGGTAACAATACGTTTCTCAGTGATGATTTTCATCAAATGCGTAATTATAATATGTATTTATTTTTGTTCTGATTATTATAATTTCTCCACGCTAGGTTCCATGCGAGTCAACAGAGAGCGCCGAGTGACCCTTATCTTTACGGACCTGACGTGTTATTTGTACTTCAATAGTGTTTAAAAAATATATTCAATTGACTATTTGTTAAAATCACTGAAGCAAAATACAAAATGATACGATATAATGCATATATTTGAGTGAAAACATGATAGTACACGTGTACACTGACTTACGTAATAATTACGCAATACAATTACTTACAATTCAATTAAATCATTATCAATTTAATTTATTACAAATGTTTAAATTCAAAACATTTTAATAATATATTGTAATCCAATGAAAATATTAGTGTAACTGCTGCAATTAGTGTAATTGCAACAGGTGTTAAAATTCTGGTAATGTTATAATTTATAACCCCAGTAATAACAATATTTCAACATACCATTATAATGCAAGTGTCGCACAATGACCTCATCAGAGATTCCCACACTCTCACCGTCTAATGGACTACATGTCTGTTAACAAACTTGTGCTACAAGCCACCCACTTCAGCATTGCACTTAACGTTATCATTCTGAAAATTTTATCAGTAACATCCCGCCAACCAAACTCTACCACTCCTAGTTTCCAATTTTCATACTAGAGCTTGTCAAGTCTGGTAATTTTTCCGCGATGAAGCTCGTTTGTTCCCACGTGTTACCGCAACTACCGCCTGAATCTATACAGCTACAACATACAGCATAATCTAAAACGAAAGCTTAAGATAAATTCAACCGCTTTAAAAAGTACTATTCCAAAACAATCGTTTGGTGGACGACAGTCAATGCGTAGCTCATTCAATAATATATACATATTAGAACTATTCCCTCTTCAACACCGACCACTATTATGCCATTATAGGTGAATCCTCAATTCCAAAAGCAACAGATGGTCGATGCCAACGGTAGGTACATATATGAATTGTTAAAGTTTCATGAGCGTGTCGGTGTGGTCGGGCTCGGCGGCGGTAGTGTGGGTGCGCGCGGCGCTGCACACCCGCATGCGCCCAGCCACCGCCGAGCGCCACCGATCAATACCGCCGACAGCGCGACTGGCCATGGACGCCCTTTTCACACCAACCTCGCCATGCACTAAACTCCACGCTCATTACTTAGCAAGGACCTTCTTCATGGCACGAGTGCTACTCCTTTGCAACCAAGTCATGCTGAAAACTAACTGGCGACATTTCAATAAACGAAATTCACGATGTTGTACGACAAAGTCACGCTAAAAACTGACTTGTGACATTTCAATAAATGAAATTGACGATGTTGTCGCATTCTAAAAGGCAAACAAGGGGGCAAAGTTATCCTTTTTATTAGTCAAGGGATTGGTCATAATATAATAATTATGTGTGTTAATAACCGACCCTAGAATAGAAGGACCTCTATTTTATTGGTTCTAGGACTGCTCCAACACAGGTGCGAAGGGTTTTGAATCAAATTGGATAAACGTTTGAGATGATAAAAATTCGACATACACTAAATAATGTTTAGTGGAATAATTAACCGAGTGGATTCATAGGTGAAATGAAGTGAGGGCCGAGGTGTGCCGGTGCTGGAAATTACTTGATCAATATGTTAATTTGACCTCACCAGAACCGCCCTTGACACTTTTTTTCGCCCTCAATAGCTGAAGCGGTGGAGCGATTCGTTCATTGGAATAGAACACGTTTTTACACTGCTGCCGTCGCCTCATTTCGCCACTACGCTTTTTCAGTAATAAAACAAGTAGGTAGGTGGTAACGCTCGGCTGAAATATGTTAAACTCCGCTCTGTTGTACGAGTGGCCTCTCACTCTCTCTACTTAAAATCTATATCTATATCAATTAGTGCTGTAAGTGAGTGTCATTGAACTTGACTTACCCAACAATGAAACATTAATTATCAGTATCAATATTAATTACCGCATTCAAATCAAAATCAATGCACAAAACAGAAGCGGGAAAACCAAATGAGTAGGTGTATACGGGATGGATAAATCGAATTCCACGGGACAAATTGAGCAAATGGTGGCATACATACACGTTAAACAAAATACACTGACCCCCCCCCCCACACACAATATAAGTAATATTACTTAATACGTGTTGCGGCGTTACGTCCAAAGTGCGTGATGCAAAAGGTAACGTACATAATGCTAATAAGATGATAATTATTAATAGCAGACACGTCAGAAACAATTGAAATTATAGGAAAAAAACCGTCTACCTTGATCGCGTTACTAACGAAATTGAACCCTAAAAAATCGCAATGCGCCAATGACCGACCGACTTCAATATATGCTGGGAGCCCCAACTTACAAATGTACATCTGTCGCAATAACTACCATCTTCTACGTGCAAGGAGATATGATATAAGATTTATTTGTTATAATTTAAATTCAAAACAGAAGTAGACTTTCGAATTAACCTGCGGCCTGCGACATTGGATTGGGAAGACTAAATATATACTAGTGGTAACAATTTATTATGTTTGCAGGGGAAAATATATTTAAAAAAATCCAAATTTAACGTAAAAAAAAACTAAAGAGCAGAGTTATAGACATTTATATCTAGTTATACATATATACCTTTGCAAACTTTATATGGGTAGAAACACAAATTCCGTTTCGTTTACGCTGTGGGCGTGCGTGTACGAAGCAGGAAGAAAATTAGTTGGGATAGTATTACAGCAGCGGTACACAAGGCGGCCTCGTCTCAGGAGCACAGTAAGCGACACCTGTCCAGCAGCTCGACCGAGTACCGGTGCGATAAAATTGGCACCTGTTAAAAGTTATGTTACGTAAGAATAATCATAATGTTTTAGATCATTATTATAACGTAACATCCTAACATCACGCCTGTAATCCTCGAAGAGGTAGGCAGAGAAATATAGAACACTCCCACGTTTCACCAGTTGAGTTTACGTCCCACTTTGGAATAGGTGGTGAGAGCCTACTGCCATACACCGGGCACATGTCCAGACTCCGAGCTACTAAAAAATCTAAATTAGATTTTTTTTAGCGCATGACACGGAAATTGAACCCAGGGACCTTCCGATCGGCAGTCGCACTTACAACTAATACGACCAACGGGGCAGCCATTATTATATATATTGCATGGCGGGATGTAAACTTAATTGGTGAAACGTGTGAATGTACTACACCACTCTGCCTTACTCTTCGGGGATTAAAAGTGTGATGTTACGTACAGATAAGATAACGCGTAAGATAAGCCAATGTTTAGGACATACAACTAGAAAAACACGTCGCAAACAGTGGTCCAGATGTAAATTTATTATAGAGAAAACAATCTCAAAAAATTATAGAAACACCTATATAAGAGATTACCATTATGGAAGAAATTGCCACAAAGGAATTTTGAAGAAATTCAAAGAAGAATTCCCAACAGAGAAAACGATTCCAAACGATCATAGACGAATAAGAGATTAATCATTATTGAATGTACCTGTTAAATTGCTTTTAACAAGGCTTTATCTGTATGAATGTAGTCATCCGTGCCACTTGGGAAAATGACAACTTTAATACATTCGCCAGCACACTTGCTCAATATTATAAATCGGATTACGTTCTTTATGTGTTAATAAATGAGTCACTAGACATCGTAGTACGAAAGGGCTGTGGAATCTATTGTGACCGATGACTTCGTGACTGGCTGTGCCACGTATAAGTAGACATAACATGCGCAAATGTCCTTTATGAAATGTATGAGAAATTAAGATAAAAATATTGAAAGTTTACTATGTACTCGACTTATTGTTCAGCCAGAAAGTTCAAATGGAGAGATTTAGAAGATTGTAAACGGGTTTGTTTTCATACCATTCACAGAACTCGACATAACTGGCGAGACGTGAGATTGTCCTACAATCCTCTGGGTACTCCTTTGGGGTAAGGCGGGCGTGATTTTCTACGGTAAATAGAAATTTTAGGCGCTTATTACTTGAAGCATTCATGTATGTATACATTAAGTATATATTGTATCAATCTATCTAAAGTGTCAGAAATTAGCCTACGCAGGTCACAATGTGCACATTGGAGTACGGACGGCGCGCAGTTGCACCGCCGCGTCTCCTTGACAACCCAGTATGAATCTCATACGACAATATATTGACAGTGCAATTTGTTTGCACGCGGCTCGTGGCAATTGTAAAATTGTGCTGATGGTACGACAAGACCGACAATAGGCGAGGTTTCAATCATCGCTCCCGAGTGCACGAGCTTATACATCGCGCGTTTGTCGATTACGAGACGCGCTCGACTATGAACACAGACAGGGTGCCCTTTGTAGCGGCGACACTACCGTCCGCCAGTAGTGCAATATTCCGCTTTTTCGATGCAACCTCGATTGCACATATTACCACACCGTATCAATGAAACTGCAAATGGCTATCGCTTTAAACAAAGTGACTTTTGAGAGGAGATTCGTTATTTTGTAAGGTGTAAAATGTATTTTGTAAGGTGGCCTGTCATTTCCACAAATGAGAACCCGTCTTACACACATCACTAGTATTTAGGTAACTTTTCGAAACAGATCCAATAGTACACAAAAAGGCCTCAAGTGGTGCAGAAACAAATCCAGCTCCTAATTCATGAGTTATTTCAAGGCTCATTGCGACACAGACTTCCGGTATTGCGTCGCCTCGATATAGATAATGAACCGGAAATATGTACTACACATACATACAAATATAGCACGAGGATAATAATGAAATAATATAATTTTTTTATCCTTGAAGACAAACTTGGCTTTTGTCACTTAATTTTAGTCCAACGTGACATAGATACATACTACTACATGCAAGTCCCCAAATTTAATAAATTCTCGTTAATAACATAAGATATTAAATAATATTCTTGTCAGTGAAATGAAACTTTCAATATTCTCACAAGAGTGAGTAAGTCAATAAGCACAACCAATGGTCTGTTCAATCCAGTCGGCGGGCGGCTTGTGCTGATAGCCAATCTGCCGTCCCATCTGGATCGTAGTGCACTTATTTACGTTTGATAATCGAGTCGGACGAGCCAACAAATACCTGAGAGATTTTTTTTCTCACTGACTATATGTGTCAATGTCTATGTTATTAACTTTTAATTTATTTTCTCGTAATAAAGAGATGAGACAAAAAAACTTAATATTTCTCAAATTTTCCAGGCTTTTCTCCAATGTAAGGAATGGAAGGTATCGGAGATTTAAAATTAGTACCTATTATTTTTGGTCGGCGGTCCAGGTCAGATTTGTTTTCAAATATTAATAACGATTTCAGCCTGAACAGACCGTCAGTCCGGTACTTTCTGAGCTCTGTTATCCGTCTTGAGAAAATAATCATCAACGCCTTTCTTTCTCCAAAACCTGCGTGGCAACGCACCGAAAAGGTTCGCCTCGTACAGGACGCACAATGCTGTAGTGATCGTACCGTACAGCAATTTTGAAATAAATGTAAACTTCGCTTCTCACCTCAGCAAGTTCGCTGCCAAGCGGCAGGGTCGCAAATAATAAAGAACAATGAACAAAGTCGGAACACCTCGCGAACCGGAAACAGCGCAAACGCCGTAACACATCATCTCGACAAACTTCCACCCACTACAATATTTGCACGTACATGAGTCAAGAGTTACGCAGCGCGTGTCTGCGTCAACTGGCCCAAGTGGGCACGTTGGAATTTAAGGAATCATTCGTAAACACAATGATTTTTTTTCCCTGTACCTTGCATGACCGACGTAAGTGTTCCTCGTTGAACTCTGTTCAACGGCCGTTCCTTTCAAACGGACCGGCCCCGAGAGCACAGCAAATTGTGAGCGCGCATTTAACATAAAAGTTTTAAACATTTCAATGAAGTAATCACATTCTGAGCTATACAGACAAGATTCCTTTGCCGTTTCTGTACGGGTGAGTATACAAAAAACGCACTTGTATTAAATTGTATATTTTCATTTATTTTTAATAAAGCTATCATTAACTGAGCACTATTAACTTTTATTTTACCCTGACCTACATAGGCCTCTCCTTCGTTTATTAAATCTATACTTTTTATTGTGACACTAATGACAAAGGACAAACGAATAGCGTTTTTTACCAGTTCTATTACTCCGGGTGGTGGCTTACGTAAGTTTGTGGTGGGTGTGAAGTTAATAAAAGTACATTTATCGAGGCTCTATGATATATCTATTACACTCACATATACATAAATTTATATGTATAAATATTAAATACACCAATAGTAACAGACACAAAATATAAATGCATAACAATACATACCTACTATTAAACATGTATTATATAGTGTTTTAATTAAATTGATCTGCTGAAATGTTATATACTTTGTTTTCTCGTCATATTAATATTACGCTAATGTTTAAAACGTAACATCACACCTGTGTTCCCCGAAGAGGTAGACAGAGGAGTGTTGTGCACTTCCACGTCGTTACACCTGTTGCCTTTACGGTCCACAATGAAATAGGTGGTGAGCAACTACTAGAAAATCTAAATTAGAAAAATCTAATGGTGTCGAAAATCGAACCCTGACCTGTAACAGCCGCGCTTGCAACACACTCGACCAACTAGGTATTAAAATGTTTAATTGTAGATGTTATACTTAAAAATAATAACATATGTAACATCATGCCTGTTATCCCATGTGTTAAGAGGTAGGCAGAGGAGTGTAGAGCACTTTCAGTTTTCACCCAGTTACGTTTACGTCCCACTTTGGAATAGTTGGTGAGCCTAGGATTGAACCCAGGACCACCCGATCGTCAGTCGCACTTACAACCAACACGACC